>JAMPIV010012876.1:0-255112 GCA_024509875.1 Oreohelix idahoensis
ACACAGGAATATCATCTTAAGTTAGCATTCATGCTTGGCAAATATCATAATGGAGCATTCGTAAATAAGCATTCAGCGTTCCATCATGTAAATCATCTGGCTTTACTGACTGGGCACGTCAGACCATAACCAATATATAGGAAGGCTCCTAGACCTAACCTCGTCTAGCGAATATTCCTTCACGTAAAGTTCAATATATATATATTTCATAATTATAACGAGAATCCCCAGACATGGGTTCTCACATGTAGCAGTGATCTCTTGGTTCATCGAGCGATAGTACAGGCATCCCTTTTTCTCACTCGATAAATACAAAGTATATGAATTTCAACATGGCTGTTCTCTCTCTCGTGAGCATTCACTTGCCTCCACTCACTATAGAATAATACGCACCGGAAAATTAGTCCATTCATTAAATTGTTCCTCAATTTCTTCCATACTCGGTTCTCTCATAGAGGTAATTGAATAATATCATACAATCCAGTGGCTGATACATAGGGAATAGTCTTCTTCCTTTTGAATGGATATTCTTTTTTAAAAAGTACCACTAGTGCATCTGCTTATCAATCAACAACGATGGCGAAGCCCATAGTCATAGCTTCATAATAAATATTGTGATGGGTGTTTAAACCTTTTTATCTGCGAAATATAACTTTGCCATTCCTTGGCAAAAAGAGAATAAACACTGGGGTAAACAGTACATAATACATTACATTCTATAAATGATTATCCACACTTTTTCCCCATCCATATATAGATTCACTATCTTCCGGCCAACAAAAGACCTGGCTGATACAATTACAAAACTCGGCATCCTCACAGGATGACAGCCATGGATCACCCCCCCTTTGCTAGCGATACTTACTTCGCTGCATAGCCTTTGACCTTTTTCTACGCGACAACCAAACTTTAGTCTTCGACTTTAGGAAAGCAAAGACCTATACCAAATATATAAGACAGATCGACTGGACATGACTCGTCACCTACTCATACCAAACACTACGTATTATAAAATTCAGGCCATAGATATACTGAAGCAAGAACAATCTATTCAACTACCCAAACCAGCCACCACGAATATCGCTATCCGCAGTAGGCCTAAGAGTCCGCCGTCTGCGGAGTCGCTCCGATCGAAGATGAACAGAACTATTTTTCAAGAGGAAGCAAACCCATAAAATGACTATCTCCATTGAAGCACTTAAAAAGGGAATATACTTTGCTTACAAAGCTATATTGCGATACATAATAAGCGAACAATAAAATGTATTATATTGCAAGATAGTAAAAAATTTGCCCATTTACAGTCTGTACACTTACCACACACCTCCCGGGTAGCGCGAAAAAAAATCAAAATTTTTTTTTTTTAAAAAATACATCTAGGATCACCGTAGAATAGGCTCACAACGCAAGAATACTGCGCAGATGAAAATATCAGGAATAACTATAATTCCTAATATGACTGGTGAGAATATATATCTCAAAATCTGAGAGAAATTGTTTCCCTACGAATAAATGTTTCCAGGAAGGTGTGATGTACGTATAATACAATTCTGGTAATTATACAATGCATACCAAAAATTCACACTACAATCTTAAATTTATGATTTATGAAGAAACAATCATCAAAGAACAGCGGTGAATTAACATCAATAAACCGCTAAGTAGCGATACCATCATTCTATTATTAAATTACAAATGTGTATCTTAGTAAAGAAACAAAAAATAACTGTTGTAAAGTTATACATATTAAAAAGATCCAATATTTAACAGTTAAGTGGCATCATGTGGGCATCTGGACAGAATGTCCGCCATCACATTTTCTGAACCACGGATAGCTCGTACCGAAAAATGAAAAGGTTGAAGAGCGATTGCGTATCGAGTTGATCTCGAGCTCTTCAAGTTTTTACTTTGGATAGCCGTAAGAGCTTTTTGGTCAGTTTCCACTACGAAATGCGCGCCCAGAAGGAATCTTTGGAGTTTGAGAATTGACCAAACCATTGCCAATAATTCACGGTCTAAAACCGAGTAATTCCTTTCTGCAGCATTAAGTTTTCTGGATATGTACATTACAGGATGCAGAGTTCCAGAGTACTCTTGCATTAGTGCCGCTCCAATCCCAGTGGATGAAGCGTCACTACGAAGAACAAATGTCTTATCTGTTGTAGGTAACACTAAAATAGGTGGTGATGAAAACATAGTTTTGATCTTCTCTAGTGAAGATTGGCATTCATGAGACCAGTGAACCATGTTAGGCGACCCTTTCTTTAATAGTGTAGAGAGAGGTGCCATGATAGAGGACAGATTCGGAATGAAACGTCCATAAAATTGTATGAGACCTAAAAGACTTCGCACTTGCTTTTTAGTCCTAGGGATAGAGATGTTAAGTATCTTAGTGATATTATGGTCTTCTGTCTTCAAGAAACCGTGACCTACTCGATGGCCTAAGAAAGCAATTTCGCTAAAGCCAATACAAGCTTTAGATGGTTTTGCTGTCAGGTTATACTCACGCAGAGTTGATAATAATTCAACTAATCCTGAATAGTGATCTTCCCAAGTATCGCTGAAAAGACAGATGTCGTCTAGATAAGCAATGACATCTGACCGATACGATAGGATTCGACGCATCATGCGTACAAATGTAGCTGGTGCGTTCATAAGGCCGAAAGGCATAAAATTCCATTGGAAAAGGCCTCTGGGAGTAGAGAAAGCGGTAAGAGGTTTGGCGCGTTCGGATAATGGAACTTGCCAATATCCTTTAGACAAATCAAGTTTAGTGAAAAAATGCGATTTAGAAAGACGAGTAAGTAACTCTTCTAGTAAAGGCATAGGTTCAGCATCGAACTTCGTAACTTGATTCAATTTGCGATAGTCAACGCAAAGACGTATGTTATTGTCTTTTTTTCGAACAATAACCATCGGCGAAGAATATGCAGAAGTGGATGGTTCGATTATTTGTAAATCTATCATTTCATCCAACTCCTTTTCAACCTGTGTTTGGAAATGTATAGGGATAGGATAAGGCCTAACCCTAATTGGAGTATGTTCAGTTAGAACAATGTCATGTTCAATGACATGAGTTTGTCCAGGGATGTCAGTGAGGACATCCTGAAATGTTTGTAACATAGACGAAACTTGTCGCCGTTCTCCTAGAGACAAATCAGGAGAAACAGTAACGTCTTTCCATGATTCACTAGAATGAAGTGGGATCATTGGAAGCGGGAGATTAACATCCGAAAAAACTTGTTTCCTCATCCTGTATTACAGACAGTGATGAGTAATGACCATGTTTGACATGAGAATCGTCCGTTGCCTGGAAAATAGGCTGTAGATAGTCAGGACGTTCATGGAACTCCGTAAGCATATTGATGTGGAAGGTTTTATGCTTCCCGTTAATATCGACGATGTAGTCAACATCTGAAATTTTCGATATTATATCGTACGGACCTTTCCAACTAATAAGGAGTCTATTTTCACGACAAGGTAGCAAAACAAATGCTTTGTCACCAGGACAAAGTTGTCGTAAAGTTCTCTTCTTATTAGCAAATTGTCTTGCCTTCTGCTTAGCAAACTCAGAAGAGGACGTTGCCAATTTGCATGCTTCGATAATCTTTTGTCTCAGCGCGATGACATACTCGTAAGAAGATTTTGTGTCATCGTCAATATTGTCAGCTGTTATAAGATCATGCAGCAAAGACATTGGGCCGCGCGCGGTCGCGCGCCAAAGACAAGTTCAAAGGGCGAAAACCCTGTATGTTCATTGGGGACCTCTCTGTACGCGAAGAGGGCCGCGGGTAAAACCCTATCCCAATCCTGAGGATGATCCTCAGTTATCTTCCCTAATAAGTTCTTAAGTGTTCTATTTAGTCGCTCGACCATCCCATTGGACATAGGATGATAGATGCTACTCAAAGATCTCTCTATCTGTAGAGTAGACATTACTTGAGACATGGTATCCGATATCAGTTGGGTGCCATGATCTGATAATATTTCTCCGGGGAATCCCAGCCGAGAAAATATAAGCCAAAGAGCATCTGCAATGTCAGCGGTAGTAATGCTCTTTAGAGGGATAGCCTCTGGCCAACGTGTGCACATGTCTACACACGTTAAGATAAACTGATGTCCTCTAGCAGATTTGATCTTGAATGGACCAATGATGTCTATCGCCATTTTCTGGAATGGACGAATAGGAATATCTGCAGCCTGAATAGGCGCAGCATGACGAGGACCTTTGGATTTGACCTCTTGACATACTTTACAGGATCGACAATAGATCCGTATGTCCTTGTTCACAAAAGGCCAAAAGAAAGCCGCAAGAACTCTTGACTTAGTACGGGAAAAACCCATGTGACCAGCACACTGAGAGTCGTGTGCATGTTGTAAGATCTTAACTCTCAAATTCTTGGGTACAAGAATCTGAGAATGACTTGACTTAGTGGAGTCTTGCACCATACGTACAAGTACGCCATTCTTCATTGTAATCCAAGATTTACAATTTGAATCTTTATTCGGATCACCTTTTGTTACAAGAGTGAAGAATTTCTTAAGAGTCGGATCTTCTTCTTGTTGTTTTATAAACGAGTCACGAGAAATTACCAAGGGATCATCTTGGTTATGCACTTCATTATCTTCAACAGATGAAGTTTCAGGCATATTGAGAGCTTGAGCTCTAGTGACTACTGCATTAGCAGATTGCATATTTTGATTTTCCCAAACGGAAATTTGCTCCGGAGTGCATTCTTTGACTCCGTGAATGCGACCGATGATAAGATCAGCGATCGGATCCGGCAAAAGACATGCGTGTACATCTCCTGTGAAGAAAGGAGTAGCAATCCTAATGATAGCGGTAGAGTATTTCTCTATGGTGCCGCCAAATGTTACGCATTTGACTACTTTGCCTGTAGAATGAGAAGGATCTATGAGTGACTGCCTAACCCCAATAGTTGTGCATCCAGAATCAAAAAGTACTGAGACTGGATTGTCATTTACTAAACCTTTGTGTAAGACAAGAGAACCTCTCCCATCATGCGCGATTGACGCAGGAAGAGCGGGAAGAGGATGGCCACAGCTTAAAGTAGACACTGTGGTTGGCTCAAATAATGTTTTGCATTGGGGGCACTGAGATGCTCTCCCAAAATCAAAAGCGGCACATGCCATATTATTAGAGTCATCATTATCTTTATTTTGTTTATAGGCTTCGTGGGACTCTTGCTGTGCAGAGTTCGCCTGGTAATGAGCTTTATGTTTTTTGAATTGTGCTCTACCTCTGTTATTATTGCCTCTGTACTTATCATTGTTTCCACTATTATAACCTCTACTCGGGTTTGAATCATAGCTCCTTTGGTTACTATCATCATATTCATTATAATGAGTATCTCGGTAATTATGATCCTGTTGTCTCCATGAAGGAAAACTTGGATAGTTTCTAGAATGACTTCCTTTGCGAAAGTTCCTGTAATTATGACCACCCCTGAATCGAGGGCTGTCAGCTCTTCTCCAGGTATTCGAAGAAGAACCCTGAAATGATTGGTTACCTTGGTTCTGATAACTGTAATAGTTACCTTTTTTATTAAACCTATTTTGAGGTCCTTGGAATTTGTGAGAGTGATTAGGGTTGTATGGTGTTGCAGAAGCAACTGGCATACCTTCTTTAACCTTACTGTTGCTAATGGCTACGTCCGGATGTGCAGTGACGTATTGGGTACAATACTGTTCCATTTCTTTTAGAGACTTAGGTTTACGCTCATGTAAGAATTCGAGGAAAGGTTTATTTATACTTGACATAATCTTGTCTCTGAGTATCAAGTCCATAAGGGCTTCATAAGTCTTTTCTGTTTTGGATAGCTCAATCCAACGATCAAATGTAAGTCGTGTCCTTGCAATGAATTCTGAGAATTCTACACCTGCCTCAGGCACCATTGTCTTAAACAACTTCCGATAACCCTCTTCAGACAACTGATACTTCTTTAACAAGGCTGCCCTAATAACATCATAGTTATCTTTGTCAGCCTCTTCAACCAAACTTAAACTAGTCAGAGAATCACCTTTCAGATTTTCTGATAACTGGTTAGCATATTGTGATTTGTCCACATTATGTGCTCGACACGAGCGTTCAAATCTGTTTAGCCAGAATGTTATGTCATCACTGGAAGGGTTGAACGCTGGTACCTTGACCTTGTAAGTAAAGGGTTTACCATTACCACTAGATGCTTGATTAACAACGTACATCCACGGAGACGAGGCACATTGTTTTTTCCCGGCACACGCGAGTTGAGTATAACGTGTTTTCGTTGTACCTTTTATTATTATTAGCTGTGCCTTCGATACTCATGTCCATCTGTACATTTTCCGTGTTACATGTTATATGTTGTGCATTCTTCGTGGGAGGTAGGGAGGTTGATCTGACGAACGAGATCCATCTCGAAGCCAATTCGGGCTCTTCGTCAGACGTTCTGTAGGGCTCGTCTTGTAAGTTTCAATTGAGCGATAATTCCGGTACAAGGCTAGAAACCTTGCCGAAGTTCCGATCGCTAATTGTTCCTTATAATAGTATCTGTTTAGCTGTTTCGTCACGTTTACTTGTTGTTTCTCGTAGTTATTTTTACTCGTATTTTAGTTTTATAATGAATTTTGTTTGTATTATGCGTCCTTCTAATCTTCCTGTCTTTCAGTTTTTTACAAAACCTATGTTTTTACACTGTGTTGTCAATTGTCTTGTGCATTATTGGATCGTAGATGTCATCGTAAATTTTTACGACATTCTATTTTAGTTCCACATTTTTATTTTATTTGATTTCTACGACTGTAGTCATTTGTCTTGATTATCGTGTCGTGTCAGTATTGTGCTATTTTCTGTCACGATATTGCTTTCACACCATTTCATGTTATAAATTACATTATTGATTATTAATATTATTGCCTATTATATAACTTGATTTTACCGTTCTAGGACAGGAACGAAGACCACTAGTTGTAGTAACACTTTTAAGTAGTATTATTACATAATAATATTGAATAATGTCTACCTTAGACTATTTTATTAAGCAGGCTAAGGCGCTTAATATACCTCAGGAAGAGATTAGAGCATTTGCACTTGCAGAATATAAGAAAGCTCAAGAAATAGAAGCTGAACAGAGAAAGCTAGAAACTTTAAGATTACAAAATTTGAAATCTGAGGCGGAGGAGAATGAGAAAAAAAATGAGATTAGCCGCTGAATTAGAAGAAAAACGATTTCAGCGAGAGGCAGAACAGAAGCAAAGGGAGGCTGAAGAAAGACTTAAGATTGAGATGGAAAATAAACAAAAGGAAATGGAAGAAAGAAGATTAATAGCTGAAAAAGAGATGGAAGTTAAACAAAAGGAAATGCAAGAAAGAAGATTAATAGCTGAACAAAATACATTACGACTTCAGCTTGAGATGGAAGAGAATGATAAAAAACGACAGCATGAACTGAAATTAGCAGAGTCAGAATATGAGAGACTTAGGTTAACTCAGGAAGCTAATTCTCAGAGAACTTTTGAAAGCCAAACTTCATCCAGACATGATCATTTTAAGGAAATTAACCTTAAATTACCTAAATTTAATCCACCGTCGGATGACATAATATTTTTTCTAGATAGATATGAGGCCACTTGTATTTCTTATAACGTGGATAAAACACTGTATTGCACATATTTATCCAGGTTACTTACTGGTGATGCTTTAGCAGTTTATCATACTACCAGTATTAATGAGAAAAATGATTATAATGCTCTTAGAGCCGCACTTCTGAAAAAATATCAAATGACAGAAGATGAATTCCGATTAAGATTTCGTACATTACTACCGCAATCAAGCAGAAATTTCAGTGATTTTCTGTCACAAATACGACTAACCCTAGAAAGATGGATCGAATTATCCAAAATTGAAAAGTCGTATGAAGGTCTCTTCGATTTACTGATGCGCGATAAGGTACTATCGTCTGTAAATCCTACATTTCTCGCATTTTTACACGAACGGAAACCTTTATCAATGAAAGACTTAGAAGAACATGCAAAAAATTTTTGCACTGCTCACCCAACCATGGATCTAAGTAATGCACATATTAAGAATGAATTGCCTGTTGCTTTTGCAGCACAACAAAACAATTTTTCACGAAATCGTTCTTTTAGTGCTGACAGGTATGTCAATAAGAGAAATAATCACAATTTTAACAATGATAACTTTTACAAAGGGAAGCAATTTCAACAATCTGCTCCATTTAATGTTTCTTGGAACCAAACTCACAGATCGCGAGATTTTGGTAACAATAATTTTAAAAATAATCAGGGACATTATAATAAACAAAACTGGAGATCAAGATCTCAGGGTCCACAAAACAGACAAGGTTCTTGGAATAAAAATTTTAAAGAACAGCATAACTTTAATTATACAAATTATCGGACTCATCCGAATTTTAACTCTAGTAGAAAAGACAATTATGGCAATTTTAATGCAAATAATCAAAATCGATCGCGTCTTAGAGATAGATCGTCAAGTAATACGGGTAGACATTCTAATGTCGCTTTAAATGATACACAGGCTAACATTGAACAGGGTAAAGTAACTGAAACTCACAATGCTATGTCTTGTTCTCTTGATTGTACCCAGGTGAAAGACTGTCCAGAATGCTCGACTCTTTTCCAGCCTAAGGCGATCACGACGCTGCGTTGCGGACATACCTTGCCTAGTCTTCCTGTAGTCTGTACGGCCACTGCTGCGTCAGTACACCAGGGACAGGGCTCTCTTAAGTTTAACAAGGGATTTGTCAACAACATTTCATGCTCTCTTCTATTTGACTCAGGTTGTAGCACTGTGGGCGTCCGGACTTCGCTGATCAACCCAAGTTGTGCCACGGGCAGGGTTGTCAAGTGTGTGACTTTCGGCGGCACCGTTGAAACATTTCCCACTGCTGGTTGGTTGTTCGTCCATCACGGGTGATGAAGACCACTCTGTTCATCCAATTATTTAAGAATATGTTAGGTTAGTCTATGGGTACGAAGGTGACTGAAGAGCCCGATGCGGGCCTGGAAAGATCTTGGACAGTGTGGGCAGGGAATGTTTGCTTCATGTGAAGGTTTTATTTCACGGTCCTTTCTAGCTTGTCTCCGCTGTTCTGCTGCTGCTCTTCTGGATGATTCGCATGCTGCTGCACCTTTACGAAGAGATGTGCGCCAAGCAGTTCGGTCTTGCGCAGCAGCTTCCCATGTGTCTGGGTTTATGTCAAAGGTTTTCAGTGACGTCTTTAACGTGTCTTTGAAGCGCTTCTTTTGGCCACCATGGGAGCGTTTACCCTTCTGCATCTCACCATAAAAGAGTATCTTTGGCAGTCGATGGTCTGGCATGCGGACTACATGACCTGCCCAGCGAATTTGTGACTGCATCAGAATAGTATCAATACTAGGGATACCAGCTCTGTCAAGAACGGCGGTATCCGGGATCTTGTCTTGCCATTTGATGTTCATTATCTTCCTGAGACAGACTGTATGGAAGTGGTTTAGCTTCTTTACGTGGCGCCTGTATACAGTCCATGTTTCACATGCATATAGCAGCACTGGAAGCACCGCAGCTCTGTATACCTTCAGCTTTGTCTGTAGACTAATGCCACTTCGATGCCAAACGTTGGTGTATAGTCTGCCAAATGTGCTGCTGGCTTTGGAGATCCTGGTGTTCACCTCATCATCAATGACAATGTTCTGGGATAGTGTGCTACCAAGGTATGTGAATCTGTTCACAACATTCAGTTTCTCACCATTAACCTTGATGACTGGCTCAGTATAAACTGTGCCAGGAGCTGGTTGGTACATGATTTCTGTTTTCTTCGTGTTGATGGTAAGCCCAAAGTTGGCGCAGGCTTCGGAGAATCTATCCACACTATGCTGCAGATCAGCCTCTGAGAAGGAATTGAGGGCACAATCATCAGCAAACAGAAGATCTCTGATGGTGTGTGATTTGACCTTGGTTTTTGCTTGAAGCCTCCTAAGGTTAAACAATTTTCCATCAATACGATAACTAATGTCGATTCCTGTGTCCCCGTCTCTAAAAGCATCAGTCAGCATAGCAGAAAACATGATACTGAACAGAGTCGGTGCAAGTACGCACCCTTGTTTAACTCCATTTGAGACGGGGAAAGGCTCTGATAGCTCACCGTTTTCCTGAACTCTAGCCTGCATTCCATCATGCAGTTGCTGCACTATTGTGATAAATTTCTTTGGGCAGCCGTATTTTGCCATGATCTTCCATAGACCCTCTCTACTGACCGTGTCGAACGCCTTTGTCAAGTCGATGAAAGCTGTGTACAGGTCACAGTGCTGTTCTTGGCATTTTTCTTGTAGCTGTCTTGCAGCGAACACCATATCTGTGGTTCCACGTTCTTTCCGGAATCCACACTGACTTTCAGGTAAAAGACCTTTGTCAAGATGAGCCGTAAGGCGATTCAAAAGGATTCTGGCGAATATCTTCCCAGCGATTGATAAAAGAGAGATGCCTCGATGATTGTTGCAGTCTTGGCGATTACCTTTACGTTTATATAGATGTATAATTGAGGCATCTTTGAGATCGTGTGGGATGGTTTCACTCTGCCACATTTGCTGGAAGATCATATGAAGTTTCTCTATCAGAACTGCACCGCCATCTTTATAAACCTCAACAGGAATTGAATCGGAGCCAGGGGCCTTTCCACTAGACAGTTGACGAATCGCTTTTTTAGTTTCCTCCAGAGTTGGTACATCATCTAATGCTTCATTTATAGGAATTTGGGGCAGGCGGATGATGGCTTCGTCGTTAATAGATGATGGCTGGTTCAAGATATTATTAAAATGTTCAGCCCAGCGTTGGAGAATTTTTTCCTTGTCTGTAATTAGTGTTTTTCCATCTGCATTAAGAAGGGGAAATGATCCTGATGATGTTGGACCATAGACCGCTTTGAGTGCAAGGTAAAAGTTTTTCAAGTCATGGCTGTCAGCAAAGCCTTGGATCTCATCTGCTTTATTACTCAGCCATGAATCCCGCATCTGGCGTAGTTTATGTTGGACGATTCTACGCATGTTGTTGAAAGCGTCTTTCTTGGATGTAGATTTTGGATCATTTAAATATGCTTTATGGAGATGGTGTTTCTCAGCCAACATCTGCTTTATATCATCTGAGTTCTCATCAAACCAGTCATTTTGTTTCTTGATGGAAGGACCCAGGACCTCTGTAGCAGTGTTGTAGATCTGCTCACTTAGGGCTGCCCAATTTGTTTCCACACTTTGGCCGTCTAGCGAGATAGATTTGAGACGGTCTTCTAAGGTGTCAGTAAATGACTGTTTGATTGTTGTCTTCTTTAGTTTGGTGACATCCAGCCTCTTTTGAGTTTTCTTCCCCTGAGGGCGCCTGGCTGGTTGGATACGAACTTTAAGTTTAGATACAATGAGGCGATGATCAGTCCAGCATTCGGCACCACACATGGACTTGGTCACCCGGACATCTTGCCTGTCCTTCTTCCTAACAATTACATAGTCAATTAGGTGCCAATGCTTTGAGCGAGGGTGCATCCAGGAGGTCCTGTTGCGGGTAGGAAGTCGAAAAATGGTGTTGGTGACAAGGAGGTCATGTTCTGCGCAAGTCTGGAGGAGACGAAGTCCATTACTGTTACAGCGACCCACGCCGTACCTACCAATAGTGCCATTCCAGGAGATGTTATCTGAGCCTACTCTTGCATTAAAGTCACCAAGAATGATGAGCTTATCTGCTTTAGGAACTGATGCAATGACTGCATGTAGTTCTTCATAAAACTTATCCTTGACATCATCCTGGTTTGTCATAGTTGGTGCATACGCGCTAATGATGGTGGCATGTTTTCTTCCATAGAACAGAGGGATCTTGACCGTCATGAGTCGGTCATTTATTCCCTTTGGGGGCCCCGCTAACTTGCTGACAATTGCTGTTTTGATTGCAAATCCAACCCCTGCTTCTCGTCTTTCTTCAATTCCTCTTCCGCTCCAAAAGAATGTATAACCTGCACCCTTTTCGCAAAGTTGGCCCTCGCCTGCAAGTCGAGTTTCACTCAGTGCTGCTATGTCAATGTTGTACCTGGCCAGTTCTCTCCCAATCAGGGCAGTTCGTCTCTCAGGTCTGTTTGCATTAAAGTCTTTGTCAAGTAAATTGCGCACATTCCATGCGCCTAGAATGAGGGGGAAAAATCTGTCCTTTCTTTTTCTTATATGTCGACCGCCGAAGTAGGGTACCCACCAACCGCGGTAAGCTGGTTAGGTAATGGTGAAGCAGGCAATGTTTAGGGCACCTTTTCTAGCCCCTTCCTCATGCCATGGAGGTGAGCAGTGCTTTCCTAAAGAGGGCTGCTCAGACACTCAGGGGGCTGCCGAATCAAACTGCTGCTCCGATCAGTGGAAGACGACCATATGGCCTGAGCCGCCTGTGTGTAGGTCTGCGACTACGACTGCCAGCGTACCCACGCCTGCCGCTTCGCTGCTCGCCCATCGCCACAGGACTTGTTGTGAGTGGATGGATGAATGGATGAAAGAGTGACTTGCGCGGTGATTTGGATTAAAGTGAGGAAGAGTTGCGCAATTCGTCGACCTCACTCTCTCGCCTGGGTCCATCTCAATCCAGTGGCAAGACAAGTCAAGACGACTGGAGATGAAGTCAGGTGCAGTGGATGACCAGGGCTTTCTACGTGCCTCGCCGTGCTCCTTACGCTCCACAGCGCGTTGCTGGTAATCGCCGTCATGCCCGTTGAACCAACAGGTGGTTTCTTCCGCGCAGTCTATCGAATCCAGTCTTCGCATGCATGGGTAGGCAGACCCTAACTCACCGAAGGTTTATAACCATTCGGCTACCCTCACCTAGTTTAGCCGGCCTGTCAAAGCCGTTGTCCGGGGGTGGCCGCTGTCGCATGCTGACAGCTACGAGGAGCCACAGGTGAGAGCTGGATGCCAGGTTTGGACCAAAGGTGGCTGAGCTGCCCTAAAAAGGGCATGACAGCTCCTTCACCAGAGGTACTACCAATACCTGACTTCCCAACACCCCCACTGCTATTATTGACCTTAATACACCATTTTTTTCAGGAAAGATCCAGGCATGTCTCCTTCCGAATCCAATTTGTGATTTAATACTTGGTCGCATACATGGTATTAAAGAGTGTACACCACAGCAAATAGCTGAATGGGAAGAGCGACATATTCAAACTGCAAATGCAGTAGTGACTAGAGCGCAAGCTACTAATATGTCGCATGATACACCTATTGAACCTACAGTTCATACCACTTGTGATGATGATGCTCCTATTTCACGGGAGTTGTTTGCAACATTGCAAAAGAATGATGATTCATTGAAAAAAATTTTTCAGTATGTGAACAAAAAGAATACCAGCAACAAACTTGCAAAATCTAGACATGAATTTATACTTAAAAATGGGATTTTGGTTAGAGTAATAAGTGAAAAGGATTCATCCTTATGTTATCAGATCTTAGTCCCATCCTCTATGAGATCTCGTATATTACGACATGCGCATGACTCTCAATGTGCAGGCCATATGGGTTTTTCGCGTACCAAATCCAGAGTGCTTTCGGCATTCTACTGGCCAGGCGTCCATAGGGACATCACTCTCTATTGTCGGTCCTGTTTGATATGTCAGGAAGTTAAAGTACGGGGTCCATTTCATGCGGCTCCTATTCAAGCTGCGGACATCCCGATTAGACCATTTGATAAAATGGCTATAGACATTATTGGTCCGATGCTTCCATCTGCTAGAGGGCATACGCATATTCTTACGTGCATTGATATGTGCACTCGTTGGCCTGAGGCCATCCCTCTCAAGAACACTTCATCTGCCAGTGTAGCAGAGGCATTGATGTTAATCTTCTCACGCATTGGTTTTCCACGGAAAATCTTGTCGGATCATGGGGTTCAGTTCATTTCTGAATCCATGTCTCAAGTTATGAAGACATTAGGTATAGACAGATCTCTTAGTTCTATTTATCATCCGATGTCAAATGGGTTAATTGAGCGTCTCAATAGGACACTCAAGCAGTTGTTGGGTAAGATGACCCAAGACCATCCCCAAGACTGGGATCGGGTCATACCCGCTGCTCTGTTCGCGTATCGCGAAGTACAAAATCAAGCCACGGGGTTTTCTCCGTTCCAGCTAGTTTTTGGCATGCAACCACGCGGTCCGATGTCGTTAATCCACGACTTATTGGTTGACGAGAATATTGAAGAGGAAACTCAATCCTCTTATGAGTATGTGATCTCTCTGAGAAAGAGAATCATAGATGCTTGTAGACTAGCTACTGCATCATCCGAACAAGCCAAAGAAAAAAGCTCGTCTATTTGCAAACAAGTATAGACGTCTTCGCCAGCTTATTCCTGGTGACGAAGCTTTTGTATTACTCCCTGCGCATAACAATCGTCTTTTAATTACCTGGAGAGGTCCTTTCAGGATCATCTCAAGAATATCCGATGTCGACTACATCGTTGATGTTAATGGTAAACATAAAACCTTCCACATTAACATGTTGAAGGAATATTACTCACGTCCTGATTATCTACAGTCAGTGTTCCAGGCAACTGACGATTCTACACCTCCTATTCAACACTATTCTAGTTTGTCAGTCATCCAAGAAGAAGAATCTTCTTTCGATGATGTACAACTACCAATACCAGTTGTACCACTCCATTCCACTGAGAAATGGAATGATGTTACAATCTCATCTACTCTTTCGGCTGATCAACGTCAGCAAGTCTCTAATATTCTACACTCGTATGAGGATGTCCTCACTGACATCCCAGGTCATACGTCAGTCATCCAACATGACATTATTCTGACTGACGATACGCCTATTCGAGTTCGCCCATATCCTATCCCTTTACACTTTCGTGATAAGGTTGATAAGGAATTGGATGAGATGCTTCAATTAAATATAATTGAACCATCTTCATCACCATATTCTTCTTCAATGGTAATCATTAGGAAGAAGGACAACAATATACGTCTTTGCGTAGATTACAGGAAATTAAACAAAGTTACAAAATTCGATGCGGAACCGTTACCTCTTTTAGATGACTTATTGGAGAGATTATCTCATGCAACATTCTTTTCGAAATTTGACCTTTCAAAGGGCTATTGGCAAGTGCCACTCACTCCTAAAGCAAAGCCATTCACCGCTTTCTCGACGCCATGGGGTCTTTTTCAATGGAATTTTATGCCATTCGGATTAATGAATGCGCCAGCTACCTTTGTACGCATGATGCGCCGCATATTGTCTCATCGTCCCGATGTCATTACTTATATAGATGACATCTGTCTTTTCAGTGACTCTTGGGATGAACATATTCATGGATTAAAAGCTTTACTTTCTACCTTAAGGGATTATAACTTAACAGCGAAACCATCAAAGGCTTTTGTCGGTTTTCATGACATCTCATTTCTGGGTCACCGCATAGGTCATGGTTTCATGTATACAGAAGACAGTAACGTCTCTAAAATTTTAAACATCTCAGCACCTAAGACAAAAAAACAAGTTAGGTCGCTTTTAGGACTAATACAGTTCTATTCAAAATTCATCCCTCATTTGTCTACTATAACTGCACCTTTGTCGTCTCTACTGAAGAAAGGCACATCTAATGTAATAAAGTGGTCGCAGGATCACCAAACGGCGTTAGACTATATAAAACGATTTTTTTCAAATGAACCGTTTTTGAGGTTGCCTAACAAAAATCTCACCTTCATTCTTCGCAGTGATGCTTCTTCCTACGCTATCGCTGCAGTTTTGATGCAGGAATATAACGGCACCTTATTTCCGGTGATGTACGTGTCCAGAAAACTTACGGAGAGCGAACTCAAATACTCCGTTCTCGATAAGGAGCTCCTCGCATTAGTGTGGGCAATCACAAAACTGGAACGTTACCTTCTCGGTTCATACTTTGTGGTGGAATCTGATCAAAAAGCTCTTACCGCACTGAACACGAATAATGTTAAATCATCGAAGTCAGCGCGTTACGCTATAGCGCTTCAACCATTCAGTTTTGAAAAAAGAGCTATTCCTGGAGTGAAGAATGTTTTCGCAGACTGTTTGTCGAGATGCCCAAGCGAACTTGTCGAAACTAAACCACTTCCAGTTGTTGAAACATCCTCACCGATAACATGAATAACTTTGTACATTATCATTGATAGTACATCTATAAAAACTGGTTATATAACTGAAGTATTCGTATAAGTATAACTTTCATGATATACTTACTTATAGATTATAACATTACTTCTTGTGTGGTAACATTTTGTTAGTACGGGAACATTGATACTATAGTAACGTTTTATTATAACGGGAACAGTGGTATTTGAGTAACATTTTATTAGAACGGGAACATTGGTACTACAGTAACTTTTTATTAGTATGTAAACATTGTTAAGAGCGACAAATATACATTTGTTATTCCTATGGAACATATTACACTACATATCGTGTTCGAGAATATATTTTATCGTGTATGGAACATTTAGAACATCATCTCGTCGATTACTAACTAGTTGTAACTGAACATTGACTTATTGATAGTGATATTGGAATTACTTAGAATATATTAGTAACTGGTTATTTGTTGGTAATTAAGAAATATATTAATTATAATAATTTAATTTAATCTATTTAATTGATTATGGATCACACACATACTAACTTTCTTAGTTGTCACGTAATATCTACATTCACGGGTCTTAGTTATGATATCTCACTGTTAGATCACTAGTCAACCGTACTAGTGTTAGAAATCATTAAGTGTGTTGATTCTTAAAGTGTTTAATTTTGCATTGCTTCATTTTTGCACATTGTATTTTCAATTTTTCTGTTTTATTGATTCTCTTGTCATTGATCATCATCAGTGTTGCTGTTCATTTTCATTTTTGAAATCATATGTTTCAAATTTTTTTGAAAACTTAGTTGAATTTTATTATCATCTTTTTTTTTATGGTTTCTTCATTTTTCATTTTCAACTTGTTTTTACTTCGAATATTACCACATCGTTCCAAAGTAGGTCGATGGTGGATGTGTGCTTTAATGCATACTATCATTTAGTTATATTGATTTCGTTTAATATTCTTTTCTTAATATGGTATAACTTTATGCATTTCATATCTTGTTGTAGTTTTGACTCACCTCTCTCGGGTACTAAGTTCAAAAAAAAAAATTAATAGAATTAATTTTTTTTTAAGGGGAGGTGATAAGGGAGCTGTTACGTACATTTATTACCTAAGGGGGTAGTCTTCGGTCCTGCCAAATGTACGCACCAGTTTTATATAGTTATATTATTTGTGCGTTCGATTGATTCACGCACTGACGTGCACAATGCAGTGTGAGTTGCTTTGGACGCACGGGTAACCTAGTTTAGGGATTGTGACGTCATGTTTTGAACGGGGTAGTTTGGACCTTGTTGATGTCCGAGATATATTTCTTGGAAATTGCTGGCAAGTTTGAAGAAGCCATTATGTTATATTGATTCTACTGGTATTCATGATGAAACCTATAGTAGAAGTATCAAGTAAGTGTCGCCCCAGGTCATATCAAACGTTTATTGAATTAAATTAAATTATTAGGCTGCTCCTAGTTTGATCTAGCGGGAATTCATCATAGCATGTCATTCCTAGAATGGACAGACGGAGTCGTTAGCCCTTTTGAATTACCGTAGAGGGATGATACCTACGAGTAAACGAAGTTAATGGATTCGTATGCTTCACATGTTTTATATGCCGTATTTTGTCAATGCCAAAGTCGTGGCATGGATATAAAGAGAGGTTAGCCAACACAGAATTCTAACCTGGTTGTATTGTTGTGGATGACTTTATTTGGATGTTTACAAATATATGCTACATGAGTATTATATGAAGAAAGTCTGGGAATTTTACGGGTATGATATCAAAGATTGATCCTTGAACATGAATCCGTTTACCACGATAAACGTCCTTGGAAGAAGGTCAACGGACTTCATCGAAAATGTATATTAGAGAGTAACCGAAGTGATCCTTAGCTCAATTGGATAGAAGAGGACTTGATTATTGAAGAATCTCCAAGAATTTGAGAGTATGATCAGCAACTTTAAAAGTATGACATTAGCATCTGTAATCTGTAACCATGATCGTCTTGTGTGTTCCACTCTATATATGTGTCACGTCAAATAAAATACATGTACCGTTATCAACAGACTTGTGTACTGCCAATAAGTAACAAGTTAAACCCCTACTTGTTGGAGTTCGTTTGAAGAACAGTTTTCTGACATTTTTGTTCCTATTCAACCATTCGCGTTATGAAGACCAATACCATTATAGAAAGAAACGGCCCAACACCGACCAAGACCAAACCAAAGCGTTTGTAGGGCATTCCATTTTTTTTTTTCAACACTGAAGGTAGCAACCTGAGTGCATGCTTACTGTGGGGACAGGGCCCGATTGTGTCAAGTAGGTTAAATCAGCCTAAGGCCATTGAGAACTGGACATTTTTGTTTTCAGTGTTTCAGGTCCTGGTACCATATTTGTGACATACTGTTTTTGTATTTGCTGCAAGTTTGTCCTCAAGTATGTAAGAACCATGTACCATTGAGCAGTGCCATAATATTCGTTTTCACGTTGTGCGCTTCTGAAAACAATGTTACCGTATTCAATGTTGTTGATTTTATCGACTAGCAAATACTCTTGAAGGAATTTGCATGCCATTTTTAGATTACATTACTGCTTGAAGCTCTTGATCTGACTTTTCCAATGGAAGGTGCTGTGGTAGTGTTTTCAGGAGACTGTCATCAAACATTACCAGTTAGTCCATGATCAACACTGACAGATTCTTCTTCTTCTTTCGTTCGCTTGAAATATATTGTCTATATCTGCAATGTTGTTTCTTGTATAAACTTCACTGTCTTTTGTAGTTCATACAGAGGCCCGTATAGTTTTGCTTCCAGTGTTGTTTCTCTGGGCCAGTGGGTTTGCCTCAATATATCATATTCGGGGCAATCTTGAAGTACGTGCTCCGCAGTCTGGGGTGCCTGTCCACATGCACACATGGCTGAATTGCCAATCTTGAATTTTGTATACATGTGGCTGCGGAGGCGGTTGTGTCCTGTTCTGAGGCGCAGAATGACAATTTGTTCTGATCTGTTCATAGCTTGGTAGTCATCCTGTGTTGGTGTTGGTGGCTTTCTGATTGATTTGATCATCATTTTCTTCTGATGGTATGTAACTGGTACATCCGGTTGCTCGTCTGCAGCACCTTCTTTAGCCAGTCCATCTGCTCTCTCGTTTCCTGGTATTCCACAATGAGACGGTATCCACTGCATGGCGACCCTGCGCTGGTTGCACAGTTCAGAAAGTAGGGCTTGTATACCTGGCAATTTTCTGGACCGAAGTGCTTGGAGTGCTGATCTTGCATCTGTCAGGAATACTACAGGCTGTGGACCGAGATTGGTGTTCAGTAGTTTCTCAGTTGCCACCTTGATTGCCTGGACTTCTGCATCATAGTTGTTACAGAATTTCCCCGTTGGTACTCTGACCGTATCCCTTGTGTTGTTTGGGTATTCTATGTACACTCCTGCTCCTCCATTCTTTACTGCATTCTGTGCTGACCCATCCGTGTATACTCGGACCCAGAGGTCCTGTGGGTATTCATCATCCAGGAAACTGAGAGTGACTGTCCTATGTTGCACGCTTTTCTGTTCATCCCTGTCGAATATTCCTTTCACTTTTGTCTGGATGTGTACTTTTAGTCCAGGCTCCTCTCTCCAAGGGGTTTGTTCTGGCACAGACTTTAGGGGGCTGTTAACTTCAGGCAGGTCTGAGGTTTGTCTACGAAATCGTTTGGCCTGGAACACCGACAGATGAACTAAATGCTTATCTTTGGGAGCTTGTCCATATTTAAAAGACCTTTTGGTATGGTTTATTATGTGATATTTTCATGCTATCTTTTCTTATTTTTAAAAATAACATTTTGCCTCGATTTGGCGAGGCTCCCATTTAACATAGACACAAAAACTTTCAATTACATCAAGGTACATGTCCAAATATAATGTATCCCCATTCAACCTAGACACAAAAACTTAGGCACATGTCCAAATATAATGTATCTTGTGGTCTGGATTATGTACAGTTGATAATTTTGTATTTTTAAAACTAAAATGCTACCGCGTTTTGGCGAGATGCATGCTGTTCACGGCTGTTTGCCAGTGATCTTTTAGTTTTCCCTTACCGCGCTATTAATTGCTATCGTAACAGAGGTCACGTGGTCAACTTCTTAACGGGAAAAAAATGTGTCGGTGTTTACTTTTGATAGGGCTTAATTAATGCTTTTAGGTTACTTTATTATTATAAATACCGGATTTAATTTTGCGTAAAGCTAGACTAGAAATGTTAGAGTAAATTTTAGAACAAGAACAAACATTTTATCACAATTAGAACAGAAGATATAATAGTCTGAAATAGTGTAAAATTTACGTTTTTTTTAATATTTTGTTATGGTTTGTTTCTAATGCAATTTACACTAAAACGGTCACAATCAACATGCATAACAAATTACAGAAATCAAAAGTAGAAAACCTGCAGAAAATGGATATCAAAGTTTTGGTTTGGTTTCATGCATCAAACATTAATTATTGAAACAGTAAATTGCAAGTCCACATTTATTACCTTAAAATAACACACCCAATTGTCCCCAAAACATGAGAGCTAACAATTATCTCAATCATACATCACGATGGTCATGTAAAAATGAGTATGGTCATGAGTAAAACGAAATGTTCAATTTAATAGATAAATAGGTGTATTTAATAAATACATCTATTAAATGATTTCCACACTCTGTTAATTCTGTCACTCACACAACAACTGCCATAATTTGCTCTAGTCTCAAAATTTCGCTCAATTATCATTCACACTTCCTTTTTTTTTAATAGGATGAATCTGTACATTCACAGATGGAGAAATTTGTAACAAATGAGTTTCCATTATAAATTTTAATTGTGAAGTTATATTTTTAATACCGCTGGCGCGTCTTTCAATTTTGGAAATAGTAGAATGTACAAATTCTCCTCTCATGTGCCTGCTGCAGGTCTAGTGAGTCAGTTGATGTTCCAACAATATGTTTCCTAACAGTGTGGAGAAATTGAGATCGCTTACGTTTTGTTGGCGTTCTGGTGACTGATGTTTCTCTTCTATGTTTAATTAGTTTTTGTAGTACAATAGGCTGTCCTCTGGTTTTGCATTTTATGATATTATTTTTTGCTGTTTCTATTTTTTTTCTAACAATAGATGTGAATAGGGTTTCTTCCTCTTGTGTTAGTGGTTGTGAAGGTGGCTTAGCAAGTAACTGTTGTACTGTGATGTCGCTTTTGAAGATAGGCGAGGTGGATGTACTTGTCGTATGTATAACAGACTTGGTAGGTGTAGATGTGGCAACAAAAACTGGCATGCTAGGGTGAGTAGTGTTATCCACCTCCAAATGAATAATGGTATCGCCTTTAATGTGAGATGACTCATCAACCTCCAGCTGAACAATATCATCACTAGTGTGAGCAGGCACATCAACCTCCTGCTGTACAGAGCTATCCTGACTGCAGCTAACTGACTGACTACAGCTAACTGACTGACTACAGCTAACTGACTGACTACAACTAACTGACTGACTACAGCTAACTGACTGACTAGACATGGAGGGGTCAGAAAGAACATCACAGGGGATAGAGCAGCTTTTTGTTTTTAAAACACCAAAAGATGTCTTTGCAGCATAATTGCACAGTTGACATTCACTTATAGTTAAATTATGGTCATAGTCGTTCCAGATGTGCTGACTGTTTTCCGATAGTAAATTAATATGAAACAAATATAAAGGTATGTTATCAGGCACTCGCAGGAAATAAAGAAGTAGAACACCAGACAACAGAAAAACAACAGACATGAGTGGCTTACCCAGGATTTGAACACTGGACCTTCCGTGCGACAACCCTGCCTAGCCATGTTTTCCGATAGTAACTTGGCTGTTTCAAGACACTTCTCATTATGCCTCCTTTTTGAGTTTTGTATTCGTATGTAACACTTCTTACAAAATATAGTCGAATGCTCTGTGGGTTTATCATCTGATACGTTAATTCCAAACACATAGAACAGATCATTAACGTAATTAGAACAGTTCAGTGCTTTCTGATTTGAACGTTTTGTTTTGGAAGTTAATGCTCTCTTGCCACAGGCTGTGCACTGGCACAATTCATATGATGCAAAAAAGTATGTTCCATTTCGTTGTTATGTAGTATAGTTTACTTGTGTATGTATAAAGATAAAGGAATATTTAGGACTATCAAGTCTAACACCAGGATGTAGAATGCTTTATCTGTGAATGAAAGAAGATATACAAACAGTTACTTAGAATTCTTTGGCAGCCGTCGTGTGCACAGGATTGTCTACCAAAGAACACTAATGGAACAGTCCTTATCTCACACACAATTAAAAAAAAAATTCATATTATAAATACAAGATTAACAAGACTTGAAAGATAGATCAAAGTATGTGGAAGTTATCTATAGCTTTACATGTTTTCTGACGCTTATATACGTAGCTAAATATCATTATAAATGAATGAAAATGCAAAAACAGATGGTGCTTTACAAAAAGTTATTTTTTTACAACCTTATTTAAGATTTGTGAGTATCAGGAATGCGTTTACAGTGATTTAAATGCTATAAAATCTGGTGACAATATGCTTGTTCTTGTAATGCCAAACTCACAAAACTGACTACCACACATTCTCAAGATATGAAACCAAAAAAAAAAGTATGTGGAAATAATATTTAGCTTCCCTTCGAGAAGTCTTTATAATTATAAACTCAAACGAATGAGCCGATTTTTAGATATTAAATTAATAAAAAGATTACTTATTTTATGAATTTCCTCAAATGATGACGCTGTTTTCAAAAGTCTGTAACTCCGTCAAAACTAATTTCAAACAAATAAAAATGCAATCAAAAATAGAACACAGAACAAAGTTATAGTACACAAAAGAATTTTAGCGCTGTGTTTATCCACAACGAGTGTGTAATGATTTATATTTTACTGATTTTACACACACATCAGCTGATTTTCCCCGCCAAAAACTTCAATAGTCTTTTACGGTGCACATGAAAATGTTATACCCCGTGTCAGAATTCCGGTCACCGAAACTAAAAGAGCGCTCTGGTATAGGGCACAAACAGCCATGTGTTCTGCCTAGATACTTGGTCCGTCTGTTAGATTAGGGCACATGTCTACATATAAAAGACCCTTCAGCCTGGAATAAGTAAGTATATTTTGTGTCTGTTTAAAATTAAATTTTGCCTCCTTTTGTTCTGATGGGCTGCGTTCAATCTAGACACTGGGTCTGTCGGTTATATTAGGGCGCATGTTTAAATATTAAATACCTTGCAGTCAGGAATAACTATACATATATTTAAAAAAAAAAATAAAAATGTTGCCTTATTTTGGCGAGGCGTACCCCATTCAAACTAGACACAGGGTCTGTCGGTTATATTAGAGTGCCTGTCCAAGTATAAAAGACCATTTGATCTGATAACATATTTAGTAAATGTTATTCAATGTCTTCTAAAACTATTAACCAGTTCTTAAACTTTGGGAAACTACCTTACGTTTGATGTTGTTTTGAAAAGGTGATAGGTGGAGAGCGGGCACTTAACAGCTGACCATTATTGCCTCTTCTCGTTCCATCTTGGTCTACCCTGTTCAGTCTGAAAATTGGTTATAATTTGGGTATTTAGTGTAATTTTATTTACTAATTTTGTATTAAATTTTAAAAACTATTGTCGTTTGCAGTTGCTGGTTTTAATTTATATTAGTATTTGTCCATTTTATTTCAGTTTTGTATTGTATATAGATAACTATTGTCCTTTGCACTTGGTTTTAATTTGTATTAGTATTTGTTCTTTTTGAGTTGGTGTTTTTTTTTTTTTTTTAACCTCATTGTCTTTCCTTGTCCTATGAGTAGTTAGTAAGTTTGCTAATTTTTCTGTTGCTTTTTTTTTTTTTTAATGATTTGTTAGTTTTTGTTGCTTAATTTCTATTTGGTTGAATGTCATTTCTGAAGTACTAACCTTATATGTTTTCCTTTGTTTTATGTATATATCGTTTAAGTATTGATTGGGCTTCCCCTGGGGCGTCTATACATAAAACCTTATCCCCTGTCATGTCTATATTGTGATTTCTATAGTAAGCCTTTGTTGTTTGTACTTTTTACAGTGGATTAGGTAGTGGTCTATGTCATTTTCATCCTGACATTCTTGGCAGTGTGGTTCCTCTATCATAAAGTACACTGCACCGAGACAGACGCCACAGCTTTTTGTTTGATGGTATCTTTAATTCTTCTCTGACCTGGCACATCCTTGTTGGTTCTTTTAGAAGTTTGAATATGTGTCTGCCTTTACTACTGTCCTTCCATGTTGTTTTCCATTCCTCATTTATGGTTAGCTTCACTTGGCTCTTAATCTCCGATATTCCAAGTCCTGCACTTACATTGTTTTTACTTATTCTTCCATATTTGGCAGACTGGTCTGCCATCTTGTTACCAGCTATACCTATGTGTGCTGGAACCCACACTAGCCTCACCCTGAATCCTCTGTTTCCTAGTGATGTATTAATTGCTAGAATTTCTTCCTTTATGTCTGGCCGGCTGCACTTACCTGGGTGTTCTAGTGCTTGTAGTGATGACAGTGAGTCTGTAAAAATCGTTACTGCTTCTGGCGGATTATCTTCGATTATTTCTAAACTTTTTAGAATTTCTACCATCTCTGCGGTAAAAATCGAAGCCCTTCCAGTTACACTGCAACTCTTCTTAATTCCCCACTGTGGTATCACTGCTCCTGCACCTAGTTGTCCACTATCGCCCTTGGGTCCATCAGTGTAAACAGCCAGACTTTGTTTGGTTAGTTGATTTATGAACTGTCTACTTATCATTTTGGCTTCCCTATTTTCTATGTTCTGTTTAATCTTTTCAGTAATTGTGTAGTCTATGATTGGTGCTTTTAGTTCCCAGGGTGGTATTGTGCTTCTATATTTATTACTATTATTGATTGTGTTTGATAGTTCTTATAAATGTATTAGATCTTCTATAGTTCTCTACCCTGTTGGATATCTGTCTTTTTTCAAGGGGACATCCCATATACTTGGTTGGTTTTTGACAAATGCGTTATGTGCTGGATGGGTCACTTCTTGTGCTACTTTGCTCCAATAATTAAGTGTTAATTCTTTCCATCTTAGATCAAGGGGCGGTATGCCAAGAGCTACTTCTAGTGCTTCTACTGATATTGATTTAAATGCGCCTGAAATGGTTCTGATGGCTGCATTTTGAATTATGTCCAGTTTTGCTTTGCTAGAAGTTGAAGCTGAGTCGTAGACTATGCTGGCATAGTCTAGTTTCCCCCTGATGAATGACTTATAGAACATAAGCATTATTTTGTTGCTGGCCCCCCATCCTTTACCTTTTATTACACTTAGCATATTTAGGAGTTCCCTACAGCTTTCTACTAAATTATCTATATGTTTATTCCAATTTAGTTGTTTATCTAAAGTCATGCCCAGGAATCTAGTTGTTGGGGAGGTACCTATTTTCTGTAATGGTTATATTGATTTTTTTTTCTTTTAAATCCCTTGCTGAATATCATACCAACTGTTTTGTTTACATTAATTTGGAAGCCCCAAATGTTCATCCATTCCGAAATTTGTCTATTTGATTTTGCAGTTTTTTGTATATATGGTTTCGGTTTTTTCCAGACCGCCAAATGGCACAGTCATCTGCAAATTGCAATCATCATCATCAGCTGCCATCTCCACAATGAAGGTTGGCTGTAATGGATCTCCAACGTCTTCTGTCTCTTGTCTTGGTGGTGCACTCTGATAGACTCTTTCCTGTCCATCTCTTGATGTTATCTTCCCACTCATATCGCTGTCTTCCCCTTGCACGTTTGCCTTCACCTCTCCCTTCTATTATGGTCTTCTGCAAGGTGTTATGCCTTTTTATGTGGCCAAAGTATTTTAGCTGCCGAACCTTGATCTCCCTCATTAGTTCTCTTTTCATACCTAGATTTTTTAGGACCTCTTTATTTGTTTTCTTCTCTTTCCATGAGATATACCCCATTCTTCTATATATCCACATTTCAAGAGCCTCAATTCTTCCTTCCAAATGCTTATTCATCGTCCATGTTTCTGCACCATACAGAAATGCAGAATATATATAACACTTTATGATTCTCAGTTTTAATTTGTGAGATAACTGTTTAGATGTCAGTATATGTTTCATGTTGTTGAATGTAGCTTTGGCCATTCCTATTCTCTTCTTGATTTCTGTTTCACATCTGCCATCTTCTGTTATTAAATGACCAAGATATACGTAGCTCTTTACTTGTTCCAGGATTTTCCCATTTATGCTTATCTTTAATGTGGGTTTATTGTCTGTTTTGCTAATTATCAGAGTTTTTGTTTTCTCAATATTAATGTTGAGTCCATATTCATGACTTATACTGTTCACTTGCTTCACTAGTTCTTGTAACTCCTGTTCGCTTTCAGCTAATAACACGGTATCATCTGCATATCTAAGGTTGTTTATTGACCTTCCACTGATGTTTAGTCCTGGTATTTCCTGTATCTGTTTGAAAATTTTTTCGGTGTATAAATTAAATAGGCAGGGGGACAGCACACAACCTTGTCTGACACCTCATTTTATGTCTATGTATGGTGAATAATTCCTTCCAGATCTTACTGTGGCAGTTTGCTCCCAATAAAGGTTACTGAGTATTCTTATATCTTTTCCATCAATACCTATGTCTTCGAGGCATTCAATTATTTTCTCATGATGGACTCTGTCAAAAGCCTTCTTATAGTCAATGAAGCACATGTACATACTTTTTTGGACCTCTGTATATTTTTCTGCTAATATTCTAAGGCAAAATATTGCCTCTCTTGTGTCACTGTTCCGTCTAAAAGTCTAAAACCAAACTGTTCTTCTTGGATTTCGCTGTCTACCTTACTTTTTATTCTTTCCTGTATGATTTTGAGCAGTATCTTAATTGCATGACTTATCAGGCTGATTGTTCTGAAGTCTGAACATTCTGTTGCATTAGGTTTTTTGGGCAATGTTATAAAAACTGATGTCTTTATGTCGTGTGGTATATATCCTGTATTGTATATATATCATTGCAAAGATCAGTGATTGTATCTATACCAAAGCTCTCCAGGGCTTCTATCATTTCAATTTTTATGTTATCCGTGCCTGCTGATTTTCCTTTTTGTATCATATGTATGGCATTCTTTACTTCTGATCTGAGAATGTTTTTTGTAGTCAGTATCGGACTTAGCTTTTTCGCACTGGTTATAGGGGTAGGCTCCGGCACAGTATCTGCATACTGTCTTGCCTTTGCAGCTGTTTCGGCCATGGCCAAATTTCTTGCAGTTGGAGCATTGCAGTACTGGGGGAACGTAGGTTTCTGTGTTCTTGGTTTTTTTCCCATATAACAATTTCTTGAGGGTTTCTCTCCCTTCTGTCGTTATGACTACCAAAGGTGTTTCCACGTTCCCCTTGACTTTAACCCTTTCTAGGTTCACCAGTTTTATGCTAGGTTCTGCTTGGCCAGGTTGTTCAGGACTTCCTCCCCTGACAAGGTGGTGTCTTCCCCTTTATCACACATCTACTGGTCTCTTTTTACTTTCAAAACAGCTTAAAAGAAAATTCATGTAAATGTCATCCAATGTTATGCACCAACTAATGACAAAGAAGAGTCTGTGAAAGAAGCATTTTATACTAGACTACAGGAAATTATGGATAAAGTAAAAAGAAGAGACATCACAATTTTGATGGGTGACATGAATGCAAAGATAGGTACAGTCAACACCGGATTTGAAGAAGTCATGGGAAAACATGGGCTAGGAATAATGAATGAAAATGGGGAACTATTCGCAAACTTCTGTGCTTCAAATCAACTGGCTATAGGAGGAAGCATGTTTCCGCATAAGAGAATACACAAGGCAATATGGATATCACCAGACCATAGAACAGAAAATCAGATTGATCATATATGCATAAACAAGAAGTTTAGATCATCATTGCAGGATGTAAAGGTATATAGAGGAGCAGATGTGGCATCAGATCACCATCTTCTGATAGCCAAAGTAAAAATGAAACTCAAGAGATATGCAACAATGCAAAATTATAGACAATAGTTTAATGTAGGACAGCTAAGAAACAAGAGACAAATTTGTGGTCACTGTATCCAACAAATTCCAAGTGCTCCAACAGCTGGAAGATGTAGAGAATACAGAAGACTATTGGCAGCAGGTCAAAACTGTATGGAAGGAGACATGTGAAGAAATACTGGGGAAAAGGGAAAGACAACAAAAAGCTTGGATAACAACAGAAACCATCAATAAGATAAAAGACAGAAAAAACAAGAAAGCAGATTTAAACACAAGCAAAAACAGAAGTTCCAAAGCCAAGGCTCAAGAAGTGTACACAGAAGCAAACAAAGAAGTATCAAAAGAGACAAGAGGAAGTATATTGAGGAGTTGGCAAGAGAGGCAGAAGATGCTGCAGCCAAAGGAAATATGAGAGAACTGTATAGCAGCACAAAGAAGCTGCCTCATAAAAGACAAGAATGGGAAACTGCTCAGCAATATACAAGAGCAAATGAAGAGGTGGACAGAATATTTTGGGGACCTTCTCAATAGACCAGCTCCACAAAACCCGCCGGACATCCAGCCAGCAGAAGAAGAGCTACAAATTAACGGTGAAAGACCAACGAAGGAAGAAATAAAGAAAGCCATAAAGCTTCTAACAGATGGAAAAGCGTCTGGACCTGATGGCATTCCAGTAGAGGCCATCAAAGCAGATATCGACACGGCTACAGAGATGTTATATAAATTACTTGGTAAAGTCTGGGAAAAGGAAGAGATACCAGCAGAATGGAAGGAAGGATATCTGGTTAAGTTGTCTAAGAAGGGAAATTTACAAGAGCGCACAAATTATAGAGGAATAATGTTACAATCAGTGCCAGGAAAAGTATTAAACAGGATTATCCTTGAGAGATTAAAAGAGTCCATAGACAAGAAACAGAGATGAACAAGCAGGTTTTCGACAAAACAGATCATGTACAGACCAGATAGCCACTTTGAGAATAATAGTTGAACAAAGTCTGGAATGGAATTCACCACTATACATCGGATTTGTGGACTACGAAAAGGCATTTGACAGTGTAGACAGAGAATCACTTTGGAAATTGATGAGGCATTATGGAGTTCCCCTGAAGATCATTAATTTAATAAAGAAAACATATGAAGACATGACATGCAGAGTTTTTCATAAAAGACAGCTTACAGAACCGTTTGGGATAAGAACAGGGATGCCTCTTGTCTCCATTTCTGTACTTGCTGGCAATAGATTGGGTTATGAGATCATCGACAACACACAGCAGAAATGGAATCCAGTGGACTCTGACTAAGCAGTTGGATGATCTGGATTTTGCTGATGACTTGGCTCTTCTGTCCCATAACCGTAATCAGATGCAGGACAAATTGAAAACACTCGATGAGAGGTCACAGCAATTGGGTCTGAAAATACACAGGGAAAAGACAAAAATAATGAGAATAAATGCAGGTAATGATAACAGGGTTGAACTTGAAGAAACACCAATACAAGATATAGAATCGTACTCGTATCTTGGCAGCAATATAGACAAAGTTGGAGGAACAGACAGCGATATCAAAATAAGAATACAAAAGGCAAGAGGAGCTTTCATTGCATTGGGAAATATATGGAGAACAAGAGAAATAGGATCCAACACGAAAATAAGAATCTTCAACTCAAATGTGAAGTTAGTCCTATTGTATGGCTCGGAGACATGGAGAACAACAAAGACAACAACCAAATAGCTACAGACTTTCATAAATGGGTGCTTGTGTAGAATAGAGGGATTAAAATGGTATGACAAGGTTACCAACGTGGAACTGAGGACAAGAACTAGACAAGTGCCAGTGGAACAAGAGATGAGAAGAAGGCGATGGATAGGACACACACTGAGGAAACCTGTTGATAGCATTACAAGGCAGTCCTTGTTCTGGAACCTCCAGGGCAAGAGAGGCAGAGGTAGACCAAGAAGCACAGAGAAGAGAGCTGGAAACAGAGGTGAAAATGATGAGGAGAACATGGAAAGAACTTGAGATGATGGCACGTGACAGGAGGACTTGGCATGTGTTTGTTGAAGGCCTATGCTCCTTTGGGAGTGGAGGGTTATGAATGAATGAATGAACTGGTCTCTTTTGCTAGTTCTATCTTCACTTTTATGTCGTGTGCAAGAGTTACTGTTTTTGCTTCCACTTTTAGTTCCTCTATCATCTCTTTTATTCTGTCACTTCTATTTAGGGTAATGATTACGCCAAAATGTGTTTTTGAGATTTTGGCTATCACCTTTTTGCCTAACACAGGTTCGAGCATGTTTATTATTTTGTCTGGGAGCCGCGCTGGTGTAATGGTTACAACGTTGCGCTAGCGACCAGGTTTTCAAGGTTCAAGCCCGGGCGCGGTAATTTGTAGGAGTGTCATCGACCGGGATTTTGACTGAATATCCTGAACGGCTCTTGTGATAAACCCTCTGTGGATGGGAAGGGGCGAAGCTCCTGACCGGGTTGGAAGGAAAGTCCTCAGGTTCCCCAGCCTCGCAATGACATGTCATTGGGCCGAAGGGCTGAAAGCCCAAGTGCTGCTGGTTAAGAAAAAAAAATTATTTTGTCTTATCTAGTGCCTTAAATTTTGCAACTTCGCCAGCAACGTGTGTTAACTTTAAACGACATCTGGTTTCCGCGTGGTCATCTTTGTTTTTGGAAAGTGGATGTGTTGCTTTATGCTCTTTAGGTCTTGAATTTTCTTTGATACTTTCTGTGCCTTGATTGTTGGTTTTGCTTTCCTTCCTAGTTATTTCTTTGGTATTTGTTTCTACGAGATCCTGATTGTTTTCTTCTATTTTATCATGCTTAGTGTCACTAGCTTTTGTTTTAACAGCTTCTGCCCACGTTTTGCCTTCACGTGACTGTGATCTGGTTATACTTGGCATGATGTTGGGTTATGCGCTTGGCCCTAATTTCCTGTCACGTAGGGTTTATATTCATTTAATTTCCTACATCTTCTTCCTATTCTTTCACCCGATTTCTCTCTTTTATTATCTCTGTATTTCCTTTTTCCTGTATATTTTTCATCCATTTGTTTTGATATTATTATTTTCATATAATTCGCAAACTTTACCTGTTTTCCTTTCTCTAAAACTGAGAATCGCGCTAGGACGATATTACGTAGATGTCAGGGCTGCAGGGCGTCAGAAGGCGTGATAAGTCGGTTCGCTGAACATAGGACGTAGCAAATCGTCTACATTCTCACCGAGCGCGCGAGCTTCTTCTCGGCATAAGTCCCGGTGAGGTGTGATACTTTACATCTGCACCGGTCAGTATCCAGACATTTGTCTGGAAAATCCCAAACTGACACGGCGCTCACGGTGGGCCATGGTCAGCTGTAGTGTGAAAACTGCCCTGCATTGGAGTCAGGCTGTCTGGGATTTGAAACTGACACGCGTACATCGTGGTCAGTAGGTGACAGTTACGACACGCGTTAAGCGGACGTAAATGTTGGGAGTAGGGGAGATAATTTCGCTTGGCGAAATAAGTTTGGGCCCTTTGTCTGATTTTAAGATATTTGGCCCGAGTTTGAAACTTTAATGTCATTCTCGCTCATAGACTCACAGTAGATAGGTTGCTCGTAAACAGAATAGCTGTTAGCGAAGATCTCAGTTTGTTTCGGCAATTTGTCGAACTTCTAGACTTCCAGAAATATTTTCAGCAATCTTATTCTTAAGTTGTGCGACTACCTGTAATTCTGTGGTTGAGGTAATTAATATGATAGATATATAGATTTTGTGAGTGTTAAAGTGTTAAATCGCTTAATTCATTTTAATCTATTTCTTTAGCGCAGAAGAGAAATAAAGTGGTAGGCTATTATATTTTCTAGGGAAGCATTCAGTGGAAAGCAGAATAAAATTAAATTTCTAGCTTATAACGGCAATTGTAGCTATTTATGAATTTAATTTAACTGCTAATACTCAGTCGAGTGTATTTTTCTAAACTAACGTATAAACTCTAGAATCGAGCCTCGTGAATGGTGACGGAATACGCACGTGTTCTTAATTCATGAGGATTGCTGATTTTTAAATATAACTTACGTCACGGGAAGTTTAAATGATAAGCAAAGCTCTCTGCTTGCAAGTTTAAATGTAAGTTATAACCAGTACAGATTCTGTTTATTATATTATATGTGTTATTTTTCCTCCACACAGTGAAAGTTTTGGGGTGACCCTAACTTTACCAGCACCTAGTAGTAGTTTCCATACTTGTGAAGAAATAGACAGTCCTTATTTTGAACCACGTGGGTTTCTTAAGTACCACTGGTCTAAACAGTGCATATGCAACCCGAGTTAGCCAGAAATACTATATCCCAATAACGGGTTTTCAAAGACTGTAATGATAAATACTGGGCCTTGGAGCCAGATTTTAATTTCTTCTAGAAAACTCTACGTAATCTTTCTGCCTGGTGGCGCGAAATACTTCAAGTATTAACTAACATTTCCCGACTATATATATATATATATATATATATATTCTTGTGGACAAATCTGTGGTGTGACTAAAGTGAATCCTATACTGAGGGAAGGCACCGACCCGACATTCATCATTTCTAGAAACCTACGCTATTGACACTGTGCTCTGCTAACTCCCGCGCCTGGAATAATTGTTAGGTGACTTAATCAGACATTTGAACAAATTTGCACACCCAAGTAGTCGTTCCCGGAGACTCCGAGTTAAATACGTCTTTTGGAACTGGGGACTTCTTGGCAGAAGACTGCATTTTTTTGAGTCTGTGTGAAGATCTAAAATCAGTGTGTTCCAAGAGGCAGCGAGCAAAGTCGTGAGTACATGAATGAGAGACCATGGCGGAATGAATGAGTGTACGCTGGTTTGAGTGATATTTTCACTATTATATCTTTGACACCCTGTTGCTGTCCTAATATTTTTTTTCAATCTGCATAATTTGTTGCTAAGGCTAGAGTTCTTGTGTTTTTGTCTTAGGGTAAATCAGATTTTTTTTTTCAAACTCTGTGCATATAATTACGAGATAAAACGAAGGAAACTCTTAGACTCAAACCCTATGTATCTGTGACTCGGGCGCCATCATCTGTTCTCTTAACGGGGCCGGGCTAAACCTAGAGTTAACACTATAACGGGGCTATCATCCTTGCAACATTTCCTTGAATTTTTATGACTATGTGTATATGTATTTTCCTTGATGTACTTTCTTTGATGTTGTGAGCCGATTTTTCCTGATATAAAAATCGCTCTTGAACTTAATAATCGTGTTTGGTCAGCTCGTTCTAGATAAATATATATATCATTGTTATAGTTTTCCCACGTCTGTGGTTTACCTGTCGTCACGTGTATGTGAGTGCCTGTGAGTGATAGAAATATACGTAATATGTATATTGGTGTAGTCTGTCTGACGCTGTAACAACTGTTGTAGAAGATAGGTGAGAGAGAGAAGAATTCTTTTCGCTTTCAGAGACAGCCACTATATCAAAATCTATTATCTCACGTGTGTGGAAATTCTATTACCTTTCACTAACTCTCACTGAGTCTATCACCTATTCAAACCTATTCAGAAGGGACCAAACCTAGTCTTAATTCTCCTATCGAAAAATCTACGACAAATGAGGGCTCGTTTCCGGTCTTTGTACTTAGAATAGGAAGACGAGTACGACAAATGTGGACTCGTCTATCTGGATTTTGAACTTAAGATTCTGTATTCTGATATAGAGTAAGAGTGTGATGTCTTGTGACTGTGTATCGAAAAAAAAAAATATATTACCCCCTAGACTAGCGATCTGTTTACGGGCGTGCTGACCACACAAACTAATAAGTTTTTTTTTCCACAGCATCTTTGAATAATATACATTTTGGTTACAGGTTGATTTTGTCGGGATATATGTTAACTGCTGATTGTAATACTAAATGCTGGTAAAGTGGTGAGTGTATAACATTCACTGGGTACTGAGGCAGAACGGCGTTTGAACTAAGTTAAGGAGTGTGTTTCGGACTTTTTGTCCAGATTAATTCCCTCCCTTACCCGATCTGACTTCAGGGGCGAACTTATAGTGGATTTTTAAAAATTAAGGGATTATTTTTCTCTTTATTTTTGCTATATTCTTTTGCTTTTCCACTGTAGCAACTTATTTTTCAGTTGTAATCTTAACTACCATTTAGTTGGCATAGTCGTGTTTTGCATTAAGTGCTTTATTGCCGATAATAGCAGCGATAGTTAGATTTTATTTTGGAGGAGGTATCCCAGGGTTAAATATATCATCTTTTGATTTTTTTGGTAATTTTTTTCTCGTAAGTGGTAGGAACCAGGTTATTCTTTTTCCTATTTTCTTTCTCCAACAGTCTCAGTCACTGACATAATATGGCCGGGAGGGCAAAGCTTAGACAACTCCTCAGGGACGAAGCGAGAGAGGAGGGACTGGAAGGAGAGGAAGCGAAAGCTTTTGTCAGAGACGAACTTGAGAGATATGATGCGGAGAGGAAAGCAGCTGAAGCTAAAGAGGAAAAAGAAGAACTCAAGAGAAAAGAAGCAGAAGCTAGAGAGAGGGAAAGGGAAGACCGTCTTTTACAGCAGAAGAAGATGGATGAGGAAATGGAAATTCGCAGGATGCAGCATGAGGAAAGAGAGAAGGAGAGACAGCAGGAGAAGGAGAGGGAGGAGAGACAGCTTGAGGAAAAAGAGAAACAGAGACAGCACGAGTTGGCTCTTAAAACTCTAGAATTCCAAAGTCGTGGTGCTGCCTCTACCTCCAGCAATGGAGAGTCTTCTCCTCGTTCTTCCTTAACTGACCCTGCTAACACTCAATCTCTTCAACTAAATGCTATGTCTTTCACTCTTGAGTCTTTCCCTTGTCCAAATGAGAAGATTGACACATGGTTAGAAAAATTTGAGAAAATTGCAACTCTGTACGGGTTAGAGAGGTCGCGTTGGAATATGAAACTTTCCCAGGCCCTAAAAGGTTCTGCTTATGATGTTTATTATAAGCTGGAAAGTAGCCAACAAGACGACTACGATGTGTTGAAGAAAGCGTTACTGGAGCGCTTTGAAATGAACGCTCGCAAATTTTTGCAACTGTTTCGCAACAGCAGAAAGGAGAATTCTGAATCTTTTCACCAGTTCTCTTCCCGTCTAAAGGGTTATCTGACAAAGTGCCTAGAGCTCTCGCAGCTCCCCTCTACCTACGAAGGTCTTGAGGAATTTGTTTTAACAGAACAAATAAAGAACACATTGTCTGCGGATACCCGGAGATTTCTCGCTGAGCAGGGGGCAGAAAAACTTGAAGACATCTTGGAAAAGTCTGAGCGTTATCACAATGCGCTGGCTGAACTACCGGCCACAAAGCGGAAACCGACAGAGGAGCATTTTCGAAAACATAACCTTGAGCAATCTTCTCAGGCTTCTAACCTAAATAACCACAGAGAAACTGGACCTCAAAACCCCCCTCCTGAAAAATCCAAGTTCTACAAGAACAAGTACCCCAACCACCCCAAACAGTCTGATCAACCCGACCGCCCTACATGGCAGCGTAGCCAGAAAGGACAAGGTGGCAAAGGGAGAACCCCTGAGCACGGGACATATGATCAGACCGAGCACACCGAGCCGAAACGCATCGGATGCTTATTGACAGTCTCGCAAGGCGGAATTATTGACAGTGATTCCCAACCTGTTGGGGATAGACCTTCAACGCGAGGTATTGTTACTTTGAACGGTTCTCAAACTTCTTGCTTATTTGACACGGGGCTTTCTTATGATTGCATTGTTGCCAGAAACCTGGTCAAACCCGGTCAAGAGACAGCAGAGACCGTCCAACTTTGTGGAGTTCGTAAGAGTGATGCACCTACAGCGCTTCCCATCGCATTGGTGGAGATACACTCTGACTTTGTCAGAGGTGTGATCAAAGCAGCTGTTATGGATGACCCCATCTACCCAGTCATACTTGGCGGGAGATACGTGTGTATTGGGAAACCGGAAGAGCCGATTGTGGCAGCAGTAACTATAAGAGGGCAAACCAAGAAGGAACGGGAGCCTGCGCCAAATTTGTTACCTATGGAACTTAAAGAAGCGCAATACAAGGACCCTACCTTGGCACCCTGCTTTAGGAAACTGCCCATGGCGAAGGAACCAAAACAGCACGGGGACATTTTTTCTGAGGATGGCGTACTTTATCGGAGAACGGGCAAGCCTGACCAAGGTTACAACCAGCTCCTAGTACCGAAACAGTACAGAAGCCAAATCCTAGAAATGGGGCACTCTCTTCCCTTTAGCGGACATATGGGACAGAACGCCACAAACCAACGTATAACCACTCATTATTGGTGGCCAGGAGTAAATACTGATATTATCAGATATGTCAAATCTTGTGCCCAGTGCCAACGTGTGCCACCCAAGCAACGGGCACCCCCAGTCCACATGGGTGAAATGCCAATAATGGGAACACCATTCGAACGGGTTGTGATCGACATTTTAGGGCCTTTCGAAAGGACTAAAAGAAGGAACAGGTTCATCCTGACCTTAGTCGATACATGCACTTTATGGGCAGAAGCTATCCCGCTAACATGCGCAGATGCCAAGCATGTCGCAGAGGCCCTCGTGCAGATTTTCACTCGGTTGGGATTCCCTCAGCAAGTGTTGACGGATAATGGATCTCCATACCGAAACCTGTTGATGGATGAGATCGTTAAGATCTTGAGGACCCAGCACATCCACACTAAGCCATATACTCCGGCCGGAAATGGGCTCGTGGAACGTGCTAATGGAAACCTCACCATGATGCTAAGTAAGCTGGCACAAGTGAAACCTGAAGATTGGGATCTCTGTATTCCTGCAGCATTATTTGGCTACAGAGAATCTCCTCATACTTCCACAGGATTTCCGCCAGCTACACTCTTATTCGGCAGACCCATTAAGGGCCCGCTTGAAGCCTTACTTCAGTCTCTGACAGACGAGAAGGCTGATGAGACAGTTGTCTCAGCCAGTAAATATGTGTCGGTTTTAAAGGAACGGTTGAAACTAGGGTGGGACCTAGCAACGACTAACTTTAAGCGAGCACGCACCAAGCACGCTAACCGATACAGGAAAGTCGCGGAAGAGAGAGAACTGGAAGCAGGAGAGAAAGTTTTGGTGTTGCTCCCTACCGAGAACAACCAACTGAAGATCGGATGGCAAGGGCCGTTTACCGTCCTGAAAAAGATTTCTAAGGCTAACTACCAGATCTCTATTGAAGGAAAGGAGAAGGTTTTCCATTTAAATCTCTTAAAGAGATACTTGGAAAAACCAGTGCCAACCTCCGACCATCTCCTGACGATCGCCAAAACTGACGAAGATGACGATAGTGGCAGGGATATTCCACCGCTATCACAGGAAATCTTTCAAAAATGTCAGAAGCGGCGACGCTCTTTCAAGCGCGCATATGAGACATTCCAGGGGAAGGAAACTTTGAGGAGCAGACTTGAGTAGGACTTGCACAGAGATGGAGGGGGAAGATGAGAGGGAAGAGGACAGACACCCTGAAGCTACGGTTATAGGAAATTAAACTCCATAACGTAGACATGGAGTGCTTCCATATCTTAAAGGGGGGAGGCTCTGTCACGTAGGGTTTATATTCATTTAATTTCCTACATCTTCTTCCTATTCTTTCACCCGATTTCTCTCTTTTATTATCTCTGTATTTCCTTTTTCCTGTATATTTTTCATCCATTCGTTTTGATATTATTATTTTCATATAATTCGCAAACTTTACCTGTTTTCCTTTCTCTAAAACTGAGAATCGCGTTAGGACGATATTACGTAGATGTCAGGGCTGCAGGGCGTCAGAAGGCGTGATAAGTCGGTTCGCTGAACATAGGACGTAGCAAATCGTCTACATTCTCACCGAGCGCGCGAGCTTCTTCTCGGCATAAGTCCCGGTGAGGTGTGATACTTTACATCTGCACCGGTCAGTATCCAGACATTTGTCTGGAAAATCCCAAACTGACACGGCGCTCACGGTGGGCCATGGTCAGCTGTAGTGTGAAAACTGCCCTGCATTGGAGTCAGGCTGTCTGGGATTTGAAACTGACACGCGTACATCGTGGTCAGTAGGTGACAGTTACGACACGCGTTAAGCGGACGTAAATGTTGGGAGTAGGGGAGATAATTTCGCTTGGCGAAATAAGTTTGGGCCCTTTGTCTGATTTTAAGATATTGGCCCGAGTTTGAAACTTTAATGTCATTCTCGCTCATAGACTCACAGTAGATAGGTTGCTCGTAAACAGAATAGCTGTTAGCGAAGATCTCAGTTTGTTTCGGCAATTTGTCGAACTTCTAGACTTCCAGAAATATTTTCAGCAATCTTATTCTTAAGTTGTGCGACTACCTGTAATTCTGTGGTTGAGGTAATTAATATGATAGATATATAGATTTTGTGAGTGTTAAAGTGTTAAATCGCTTAATTCATTTTAATCTATTTCTTTAGCGCAGAAGAGAAATAAAGTGGTAGGCTATTATATTTTCTAGGGAAGCATTCAGTGGAAAGCAGAATAAAATTAAATTTCTAGCTTATAACGGCAATTGTAGCTATTTATGAATTTAATTTAACTGCTAATACTCAGTCGAGTGTATTTTTCTAAACTAACGTATAAACTCTAGAATCGAGCCTCGTGAATGGTGACGGAATACGCACGTGTTCTTAATTCATGAGGATTGCTGATTTTTTTAAATATAACTTACGTCACGGGAAGTTTAAATGATAAGCAAAGCTCTCTGCTTGCAAGTTTAAATGTAAGTTATAACCAGTACAGATTCTGTTTATTATATTATATGTGTTATTTTTCCTCCACACAGTGAAAGTTTTGGGGTGACCCTAACTTTACCAGCACCTAGTAGTAGTTTCCATACTTGTGAAGAAATAGACAGTCCTTATTTTGAACCACGTGGGTTTCTTAAGTACCACTGGTCTAAACAGTGCATATGCAACCCGAGTTAGCCAGAAATACTATATCCCAATAACGGGTTTTCAAAGACTGTAATGATAAATACTGGGCCTTGGAGCCAGATTTTAATTTCTTCTAGAAAACTCTACGTAATCTTTCTGCCTGGTGGCGCGAAATACTTCAAGTATTAACTAACATTTCCCGACTATATATATATATATATATATTCTTGTGGACAAATCTGTGGTGTGACTAAAGTGAATCCTATACTGGGGGAAGGCACCGACCCGACATTCATCATTTCTAGAAACCTACGCTATTGACACTGTGCTCTGCTAACTCCCGCGCCTGGAATAATTGTTAGGTGACTTAATCAGACATTTGAACAAATTTGCACACCCAAGTAGTCGTTCCCGGAGACTCCGAGTTAAATACGTCTTTTGGAACTGGGGACTTCTTGGCAGAAGACTGCATTTTTTTGAGTCTGTGTGAAGATCTAAAATCAGTGTGTTCCAAGAGGCAGCGAGCAAAGTCGTGAGTACATGAATGAGAGGCCATGGCGGAATGAATGAGTGTACGCTGGTTTGAGTGATATTTTCACTATTATATCTTTGACACCCTGTTGCTGTCCTAATATTTTTTTTCAATCTGCATAATTTGTTGCTAAGGCTAGAGTTCTTGTGTTTTTGTCTTAGGTTAAATCAGATTTTTTTTTTCAAACTCTGTGCATATAATTACGAGATAAAACGAAGGAAACTCTTAGACTCAAACCCTATGTATCTGTGACTCGGGCGCCATCATCTGTTCTCTTAACGGGGCCGGGCTAAACCTAGAGTTAACACTATAACGGGGCTATCATCCTTGCAACATTTCCTTGAATTTTTATGACTATGTGTATATGTATTTTCCTTGATGTACTTTCTTTGATGTTGTGAGCCGATTTTTCCTGATATAAAAATCGCTCTTGAACTTAATAATCGTGTTTGGTCAGCTCGTTCTAGATAAATATATATATCATTGTTATAGTTTTCCCACGTCTGTGTGTTTACCTGTCGTCACGTGTATGTGAGTGCCTGTGAGTGATAGAAATATACGTAATATGTATATTGGTGTAGTCTGTCTGACGCTGTAACAACTGTTGTAGAAGATAGGTGAGAGAGAGAAGAATTCTTTTCGCTTTCAGAGACAGCCACTATATCAAATCTATCATCTCACGTGTGTGGAAATTCTATTACCTTTCACTAACTCTCACTGAGTCTATCACCTATTCAGAAGGGACCAAACCTAGTCTTAATTCTCCTATCGAAAAATCTACGACATTTCCTACTTCTTTTTATTTATCTTTCTGTCCTATTTCTATTTGTTCTCTGTTTTTTTATCTTGCTACTATTTTGATTATGTGACTGGTCTTGTCTTTACCTAATGTATATCCCTAGTCTCACTGTTTTATTCTTAGAAGTTGTGTATAGGCTAACTTTTTATTAATTCTTTAGACCTAATAATTGAAGATAGACCTAACCGACGAAATTTCTATTAATATTTATTCTATTATCTCTTAGTTGAAAACTTAATTAAACACGTCCAAATTTGATCTGGCAACTCAAAAAAATTTTATTTTCCTTCTTATCCTCTAATATATATTATTAATAGTTGACTAACACTACTAGAATCTATGATTACAGTTTAGGAGGATTCAACTTATTGCTATTTCCTGGTGAGTTAAGTAAAACAAAAATGGCTGCTGTACCACGCAAAAGAAAGCACGTGGCGCCTGGGCCTATTACAATTTATTTGTTTTCGTATTTATTTATTACTATTCCTAATTTATATTATCACTCCTAGCTAGTATCTAGCAATCAACAAATACTAATTATAATCAACTGCTTAAATTGTGTACAGAATAGAAATAGAAAATAAATTCAACATATCTCGCCGTGGACTGGTCAAGGTTATGGCACGTCTAATCGCTCTGGAAGTCAAAAGTCGATATATTCTTATATATATATATATATATATATATATATATATATATATATATATATATATATATATATATATATATATATATATATATATATATATATATATATATATATACATATATATATGGGACCAAAAGATGCAGCAATAGAGAATGCAGTCAGCGACCCATAGCTTGACTGCTTGCATCAGGGTCAGCGAACCAGAGCTGACCAAGACCGTACTCCACCTCCACGTGGTGGTCCTGGAAACAGTCTGCAGTAGTGCAGTCTGGCTGAGCGAGTACGGATCGAAGAGGGAAGGCAAACCCGGTCCCAAAAAATGCCGTGCTGAAGTCGGATGCGTCGACCGAAAGGTGCAGATATCACAGCTACGGCGTAAACAGACACAACGCAACCACCGTCCTTTTCAGGGCGAACGAGGAAGAAGAAGATATATATATATATATATATATATATATATATATATATATATATATATCTATATATATATATATATATATATATATATATATATATATATAGTAATGATAACTTATATACTACAGAAAAATAAATGTTGTTTAAACTTTCACCAAAATTAAAAGTGCATAGTTAACCATTTTAAATAGCTTTGTAAAATAATAAAAATTATAATTTGTTAATTGCAAAAATTGTGAATCTTTCTTATCATTTGGATTATTTCCCATGAGTTCTCGTGTGAAGTTATTGCCCTTTATTACATTCCCAGGCGTCTATGAATATAATCGGCTGTAAACGGACACAACGCAACCAACGTCCTTTTCAGGACGAACGAAGAAGAAGAAGAATGTAATCGGAATATTTTAAATATTTGTTTTTCTGTTGTAACTAAAATATTTAGCTACGAAAATACCGCTAGATCCTAAAGAGTAACTCTGCTAAATTTGATTAAAAAACTTTAAGATGTGTAGATTTGTGTAACATACATATAGATTCACATATTTTGTATTTTATGTACTCGTATATAGATTGATCCTGCAGCGTTTGGGCTACAGCTGTAGATTAGGTACATTTCCCGAGAACTAAGAATATTCTTACCATGCTCATTTCGCCAACAATAAAGTTTCTGTCATTAAAACATCATTACAAATGCTAGTACTATTATTATGTTCCCCCCGCCCCCAACTTTTCTATTTTCTTTCACTTTTATTACTTTCATGAGTTCCCCGTAAAACCACACATACACGCACATCACTTACAAGAGCGCAAATTTGAGACTTCCGATGATTCATAATCAAGAAGTGAAAAAGGATGTAAAATAGCAATAACAACACTTATAGATAGTTGACAACTTCCTTCTTTCGGTTTTCGTAGGAAATTTCCTTTTCAGTGACTCAGCCATGACTACAACAAAGCATGAACTTTTCATTGTTTATTATTGTCGTGGAATATTCTAATCCACATATATAAATTAAAAGGTAAATGTAAAGCTTAACAAATAAATTCTAATAAAGAAAAAAGCAATGGTAAAATAACAGTGCTGTCACAAGGAATGTACTCGAAATCCCCTTTGTTTTATGCTTCGTCTGCAAATTGTAACGCTTTCACGTTGATAGTATAAGCCTACTATATTATTACCCGCTTTCTTCAATGAAACGTGTGCTGTATTTCTTGGAAAAACATTGAGAGGCAGACTGCGTAATGACCTAAATTAATCCTAACATTAATTATACTGCGTTACCAAAACGAACGAACAGATGGACTCAAATAGAAAGAGAGAGGGAGGGCTGAAAATCAGGAACGCATGCAACACGCGTCGCGCGATACACAATTACTACTATCACGCGTGTAAGGCCACATGCACTAACTTTTTTTTTTCAGACGGACAGTGATAAATTCACTACCCTTCCCAGAGTTAGGTTTTTAAATCCTGAAAAACGCTTATAAGGAAAGATGACAATAGATGGGTTTACGTTTGAAAACATTACAGTACCCAGACAGCCCATCTTCGAAACAGGAGGTAGAAGAAATTGCATATTTTGAACGCAGCCACTTAGCTCTTTTAAATTTGTATATTTGGGTTCCTTAGGGTTTGCTGACAAAGAATATGTAAAACGTTACGCAAATAGTCTAGGAATTAACAAGTTATAACCAAAATAAAATATTGGGGATGCCTGACAGCATGAAATCATTTCTGCTCATAAAATTTTTTTTTTATAACGTGTTTGAAAAAACCTTGCGTACGGAAATAGCCTACCATGTAAACTCCAAATTGATTGGAGCGCAACAAATATAAGACTAAACACGATTGGTCGGACTATAAATACTATATTTGGTTGTTAGGGGAGACGTAGGAAGTTAAAATTTTTTCAAACACTTGTCGAAACGTGGCTCCATTGGCTAGACTCTCTGATATACTCACTTAGGAGCGTTAGTTCGAGACCACTAGTCAAATAAGCTTGATAAAGCAACAGTGCGTTGAAGCCAGCTCATATTTTTGCTAAATAAAAGCCTGGAACATAAGCAGATGGGAATTTGTGCCAGTAGTTGTGCCAGAATTCATTGCTAATCAACGTATCTGTGTTTGTTTCCATGAATTGTGGTAAGCTTGAAACATTCAGTATCTTTTAATGAAAATTGAATGTGAATTGTTAATTTATGCCTGTATATATGTGTAGTTCAGTAGCAAACATGATGTAAAGCCTATAATGCTCCCGCCTGAACAGAAGGTGTCGGAGGAAAGTAAAACTGCATGGAATGGCCAAACAGTACACTGACACCTAGATTATTGATTAGACAGAAATAATGCTGGAAGTGCAGAGGCGTAGTAACCATTAAGGAGGTAAATACTGGTATAAAGTATTTAAGATGAAGCTGACAGTTGGCCTAACGCTCTGAACTCAATGTTTGTGATGTATTGTGCTCAGTGTAGAACTAGAATATCAATTAGTTATGAAGTAGAAGGTACATCCTTCTTGTTTTCAGGGACCGTGGTCTTGATGGTATTGAGCAGCACCTGGTCAGAGCTTTGCTGAATCCAGAGTCGGACAGCATACTCCTTGGTCCATTTAGCTATCAGTGAGGTGTCTCCAGAGCCCAGGGGAGAATCGAGCAGAGGAGTCTTTTCCTGCCGCCATCACGCAAGATAAGCTGATGTGGCCAGCTGAGCTCAAAATTATGTACCCCCAGCTTAAAATGACCTTGTAAAAAATAACATTAAGAGGGGAATTAAATTGTGTTAATATCAGGAACTGAGAACATCTCCAATAATAGTTCCCATAAAGACAAACTATTGAAGTCATGATAACAAATACCAACAGAGCTTGAACAAAACAAAACCAGTATTACCTCATATTACTACTACACAACTGACACACATAGGATACTTTTAATAATATATGTCATTACAATATTCATATTGATAAATTCTGTACATATAACTTGTAAGTAAAATTGATTGTGATTCCTGGTTCCCTTTGTATTTGAATCAGGACACATATTCATTCATAACAGCAATGAATACATATTGTTATTTGAAAAGTTATCAGTGATTCCTTTAAGATATCCTTTAGAGTGTTCTATGTATGTGAGTGTCACAGTGTTGTCAAGTGTGGTGGAATAAATTAAATTGTTTATCTGTCTGTTGTTGTTATGACTTACACTTCATCATACACATACCCTAGACATACAACGTAGTCATCACACTATTCCAGAATAATTCTGACTGAGGTATACATATGTGGCAGCAAGTAAGGTTATATATAATACACTACTCTTATTAGATATATATACCTTCACAGCTGATCTCAGTCAGTACACTAAGTCCCCTATAAATATTTATAACATCCCACTTCACCACATATATTGGGGTCTCGCTCTTGGGATTTTGAATCTTTCACTATTAAAAATATTGGGGGTAATTCACTTCAGGGAATATAAGAATTAAAAGGTATCCTTGGGTGGAATTAAATAAGGTTGAGCTCACGGTGCCTGTGTTGTCCATTAGATATATATTGATAGACAATGGCGGACCTGGCCAAATTTCGATCTGCTGCTGTTCAGACTGCAAAGGAGTTAGGATTAGATGGGCAAGTTATGGTTGCCTATGTCACTACGGAATGTGACAAATTTATTGAACGCGAAGAAAGAAGATTAGAAAAAGAGGCCGAAAGAAAGTTAGAGGCTGAGACTAAGAGGTTGCAGGCTGAGGCTGAGACTAAGAGGTTGCAGGCTGAGGCTGAGACTAAGAGGTTGCAGATTGAGGCTGAGGCTAAGAAATTGGAGGCAGAAAGAGAAGACAGAAGACAGGCTGCAGAAAGAGAAGAGAAGAGATTAGCTGCAGAAAGGGAAGCAGAAAAGGAGGAGAAGAGATTACAAAGGGAACATGAGTTAAGACTAAGGGAGTTTGAGTTTCAGGGCCATGCTCCTGAAAATGGTGCCAGTCCCTTTGCCTCTGATGCCACTGCTAGCCAAGGAGCCTCAACCTCAGCTATGAATTTTCATTTAGATCATTTTGTTGAGAAAGACGATGATATAGAGAGCTACCTAAATAGGTATGAACTATTAGCTACCACGTATGGGTTAGAGAGAGAAAGGTGGAGCTTAAAGTTATCTCAAGGACTTCGTGGGGCAGCTTATGAAGTTTTTGCAAAAATGAGCAGAGGTGATCAGGAAAATTATGACAAGCTAAAGCAGGCTCTTTTGTTAAGATATGAAAAGAATGCAGAATTCTATAGGAAAAAATTTAGGAATGCTAAACTACTGTCAGGTGAAACCTATCACCAGTTCTCTGCACGAATAGAGACATACTTGGAGAAATGGACTTCTCTGGGGAAAACCCAAGATCTTAAGGAAATGGTCCTTATAGAGCAATTAAGAGAGTCCATGGCTCCAGACCTGAGAAAGTTTCTCATGGAACAAGGTGCAGAGAGGCTGGGTGAGTTGCTAAATGTTGATGAAAGGTATCAAGCAGCTCAAGCAGAGGTAACAGGTAATAAAAAGAAACAAGTGGATAACTTTAGGGCACCACAGAACTTTAATAAATTTGATCCTAAGGATCAAAATAAAGGTAAGCACCAATTTGATAGGCCACGGTATGAAAATAAAAATAAATTCCCACAATTCGATGAAAGGAAATATGATGAAAGAAAATCTTTCAACCAAGGAAAAAGGTGGTGTAAAAATTGTCAGATGGACAATCATGACACTGACCGTTGCAGAAGGAAACCTGTGTATATGGCAACCCTTCAGGTCAGGTCGACCTCAAGACAGGAGGAGGATATTATGTTAGATACCACTCCAGAAGAGATGAGGAAGGCACAGGCTGGGGATAAAACACTCAAGCCTTGTTTCAGAAAATTGTCAACTTGTCATACAACTCCAGGCAAGGGAGATTTTTACATGAAAAACAAGTTGATGTATAGGAAGACTGGAGCTGGATCCAAAGGTCAAGGACAGCTGGTACTTCCTAAAAGATATAGGGCAGACTTAATAAGGAGCCTACATGTGAAACCAGATGGGGACCATGAGAAAATAGGTACCATCATTCAAAAGGTGGCTCACAATTATTATTGGCCCAAAGCAAGATGGGACATTGAGAATTTTGTAGAAAGGTGTAGCATAGCACATGAGGGAACACCCACAAGTGGGAACATGGATCAGGACCTGGACACGCCACGGGGCAAAATTAGGCCTGATAATAAAAAGAAATATAGATTTGATAAAGTGGACTGTAAAGGGCAATTTTTACTATCTTGCAATATAATACATTTATATTCTTATTATGTTTGCAAATATTTTGTAAGCAAAGTATTTCCTTTTTAAGTGCTTAAGGAGAAGTCATTTTTGGGTTGCTTCCCTTGAAAATAGTTCTGTCATCTTCAATCGGACTCCGCAGACGACTCTAGGCCTACTGCGATTTATTCTGTGGCTGGGTAGGAATAGATTGTTCTTGCTTCAGTATATCTATGGCCTGAATTTATACGTAGTGTTTGTATGAGTAGGACGAGTCTGTCTTATATATGGATATCTTTGCATTTCTAAGTCGAACTAATTTGGTTGTCGCTAGAAAAGGTCAAAGGCTATGCAGCGGAAGTATCGCTAGCAAAGGGTGTGATCCATGGCTGTCATCCTGTGAGGATGCCGAGTTTTATTGTAGCAGGCTTTTTGCCGAAATAGTGATCTATATATGGATGGGGAAAAGTGATAATCATTTAGACATGTTGTATGTACTTTACCCCAGTGTTTATTCTCTTTTGCCAAGGAATGGCAAAGTTATATTTCGCATAAAAAGGTAAAACCACAATTTATTATGAACTTGGGCTTCGCCATCGTTGTTGATAAGCAGATGCACAGTGGTACTTTTAAAAAGAATATCCATTCAAAGGAAGAAGACATTCCTATGTATCAGCACTGGATTGTAGGATATTATTCAATTACCTCTATGAGAGAACCTATGAAGAAATGAGGACATTTAATGAATGACTAATTTTGGTCTATATTCTATAGTGAGTGAAGCTCACGAGAGAGAGAACAGCCATGTTGAAATTCATATACTTTGTATTTATCGAGTGAGAAAAAGGGATGCCTGTACTATCGCTCGATGAACCAAGAGATCACTGCTACATGTGAGAACCCATGTCTGGGATTCCTATATTATGAAATATATATATATTGAACTTTACGTGAAGGAATATTCGCTAGACGAGGTTAGGTCTAGGAGCCTTCCTATGTATTGGTTATGGTCTGACGTGCCCAGTCAGTAAAGCCAGATGATTTACATGATGGAACGCTGAATGCTTATTTACGAATGCTCCATTATGATATTTGCCAAGCATGAATGCTAACTTAAGATGATATTCCTGTGATCAACATTATGCTGTCTATGTCGACATTTGTTCCTGTAACCATACACGTACTGTCCAAGTGTGCGTCCCATTAAATGTTATAAAAAGACCACCGTAGTTCCAGTACTTCTTGAATTCGAACAGTGTGAGTATGAGTGATGTACTACCAACCTGTCAACTCTATCGAATCATTCTACCATTCGCGTACTGACATTCAGATACACACTCATTGTTTACACTCACATTCTTGCCGGAGCCTCATCATGTTCCAGGACAAGATGACCTGTATGACCAAAACTGTGCTGGGTTTGATGAGTTGACAATCGTTACACTTTACTACACCAGTCCCAACATCTACATTTATCCACTGGTGGACATTCACATCATTTAGCAAATAAAGCATGATTCAACAACTAGTAGCCAGTATGAGTTAACAACTACACAAAGAAAGAGTTTAACAACTGGTGTGCCAGCTTCCTGGGTCAACCTGCACAGTGACCATATTGAGAAGTAAACTACTGAGACCAGACGTTCCTTGGGGTCTGTTACGACACACAAATACATCAGCAGTACAACTCTACAGTGATGTCAGCGTGACCTGTCCTGTCGAGAGTATGCAGTAACTAGGTCAGGGTTTGTTGACATTTGGTTCATTGGACATTTGCCATACAACTGACAGTGTTACACAGCGAGCTTGGTTGAAACATAGAACATTACACATCAGGACTGGAGAATATTTGACAGTGTTTGCGAAAGAAAATGTTATTGAACTGAGAAGTCCTACATTGATTGTTATCATTCAAATCAACGATGGAGCTTCTATTTCTGTGTTGAATTTAAAATAATTAGACCAGAAGTATTTGTTTAATAAAGTACCACAGTACTGTACTATTAGGCAGTGTAACTGAGCCTTCATTCCAACACATTCTTTCTGCAACACTCTATTTACATCATATTGCCATACTATTTATGCATTTATGTATTTATGTTTAACTATTTATATGTGATATTTGTTTGTATCCAGCGGGTTGTTGTTTCGGTTGGGCGGTGTCACACAGCAGAGTATCCCACGTAATAGAGGGTCTGATGTGTGCGTTTCTATAGGTGCAATTTTCTTCATTGGAAATTTGCTGCGACAGCTGTTGCTATTAGTGTTAGCTGTGAAGTCTGTACTCATTGTTGTTTTTGTAATATTCCTCTGTTCTTTAGTTTGTTTTGATTTGTTTGTAATTTGTTGGTCTACCCTATTCTATCTTTCAGTTCTATTCTCAATTTATATTTATATACTGTGGCGTTATTTGTATTTGTTATCCTCTTGCGGTTTATCTTTTATTGTTTTTCCAATTTTATTTATTTCATTTCCGCAAATGTTTTCATGTTTTTCTGTATAACTGTTTTGTTTTGTGCCTGATCGACATACACTATTTAAAATATAGTTGATCATATAAATTGATGTACAAGAATCAACTGATAGTTAATTGCTATTACTAAAGGTACACAGTTGATGATATAAAACACTATTTCTGGTGCACTGCACTTATATTATAGAGTGAACCAGCAACTTATAGCTGTTATTATATAAGGATTTCCCACAGTGATTGGGATAGTTAAGTACTATTTTTCCACAGGTTAAAAAGTTATCATACAAGGTCTTTGATTAAGACTAAGAAAGTGAATTTATTTACTTTTGCAAATTACTGATCTTATTAGACAAGATGTCTACCTTAGATTATTTTATCACACAAGGCAGGGCTCTTGATAAGACTGGTCAGCAGTTAGAAGAATGGGCAGTTGCTCAATATGACAAAGCATGAGCTGCAGAAGAGAGAAAACTTGCTGCTGCTGCTGAAGAAAGAAAAGCATTGATTGAAGAAAAGAAATTAGCAGCTGAGGAGAAAAGATTGGAAGCTGAGGAAAAAAAATCACAAAGAGAGGATGAACAAAAGAAATTGCAGATACAGACTGATGAAAAAAGATTCCAGATGGAAATGGAAAAAGAGAAAAGAAAAGATGAAGCTGCTGCTGAAGAGAAAAAATTACAGGCTGCTGCAGAAGAGAGAAAATTACAAGCTGAAGCTCAAGAAAAAAAAGCAATAAGAGAACATGAACACCAAAAAGAACTTTTAGCATTTGAGTTAGAAAAGTTAAAGTTAACAAACATAAGTAATGTTAATCAAGCATCTAGTGGTAATGGTAAACCCTTTACTTACAAGGTCAAGGTACCAGCGTTCAACCCTTCCAGTGATGACATAACATTCTGGCTAAACAGATTTGAACGCTCGTGTCGAGCACATAATGTGGACAAATCACAATATGCTAACCAGTTATCAGAAAATCTGAAAGGTGATTCTCTGACTAGTTTAAGTTTGGTTGAAGAGGCTGACAAAGATAACTATGATGTTATTAGGGCAGCCTTATTAAAGAAGTATCAGTTGTCTGAAGAGGGTTATCGGAAGTTGTTTAAGACAATGGTGCCTGATGCAGGTGTAGAATTCTCAGAATTCATTGCAAGGACACGACTTACATTTGATCGTTGGATTGAGCTATCCAAAACAGAAAAGACTTATGAAGCCCTTATGGACTTGATACTCAGAGACAAGATTATGTCAAGTATAATAAACCTTTCCTCGAATTCTTACATGAGCGTAAACCTAAGTCTCTAAAAGAAATGGAACAGTATTGTACCCAATACGTCACTGCACATCCGGACGTAGCCATTAGCAACAGTAAGGTTAAAGAAGGTATGCCAGTTGCTTCTGCAACACCATACAACCCTAATCACTCTCACAAATTCCAAGGACCTCAAAATAGGTTTAATAAAAAAGGTAACTATTACAGTTATCAGAACCAAGGTAACCAATCATTTCAGGGTTCTTCTTCGAATACCTGGAGAAGAGCTGACAGCCCTCGATTCAGGGGTGGTCATAATTACAGGAACTTTCGCAAAGGAAGTCATTCTAGAAACTATCCAAGTTTTCCTTCATGGAGACAACAGGATCATAATTACCGAGATACTCATTATAATGAATATGATGATAGTAACCAAAGGAGCTATGATTCAAACCCGAGTAGAGGTTATAATAGTGGAAACAATGATAAGTACAGAGGCAATAATAACAGAGGTAGAGCACAATTCAAAAAACATAAAGCTCATTACCAGGCGAACTCTGCACAGCAAGAGTCCCACGAAGCCTATAAACAAAATAAAGATAATGATGACTCTAATAATATGGCATGTGCCGCTTTTGATTTTGGGAGAGCATCTCAGTGCCCCCAATGCAAAACATTATTTGAGCCAACCACAGTGTCTACTTTAAGCTGTGGCCATCCTCTTCCCGCTCTTCCTGCGTCAATCGCGCATGATGGGAGAGGTTCTCTTGTCTTACACAAAGGTTTAGTAAATGACAATCCAGTCTCAGTACTTTTTGATTCTGGATGCACAACTATTGGGGTTAGGCAGTCACTCATAGATCCTTCTCATTCTACAGGCAAAGTAGTCAAATGCGTAACATTTGGCGGCACCATAGAGAAATACTCTACCGCTATCATTAGGATTGCTACTCCTTTCTTCACAGGAGATGTACACGCATGTCTTTTGCCGGATCCGATCGCTGATCTTATCATCGGTCGCATTCACGGAGTCAAAGAATGCACTCCGGAGCAAATTTCCGTTTGGGAAAATCAAAATATGCAATCTGCTAATGCAGTAGTCACTAGAGCTCAAGCTCTCAATATGCCTGAAACTTCATCTGTTGAAGATAATGAAGTGCATAACCAAGATGATCCCTTGGTAATTTCTCGTGACTCGTTTATAAAACAACAAGAAGAAGATCCGACTCTTAAGAAATTCTTCACTCTTGTAACAAAAGGTGATCCGAATAAAGATTCAAATTGTAAATCTTGGATTACAATGAAGAATGGCGTACTTGTACGTATGGTGCAAGACTCCACTAAGTCAAGTCATTCTCAGATTCTTGTACCCAAGAATTTGAGAGTTAAGATCTTACAACATGCACACGACTCTCAGTGTGCTGGTCACATGGGTTTTTCCCGTACAAAGTCAAGAGTTCTTGCGGCTTTCTTTTGGCCTTTTGTGAACAAGGACATACGGATCTATTGTCGATCCTGTAAAGTATGTCAAGAAGTCAAATCCAAAGGTCCTCGTCATGCTGCGCCTATTCAGGCTGCAGATATTCCTATTCGTCCATTCCAGAAAATGGCGATAGACATCATTGGTCCATTCAAGATCAAATCTGCTAGAGGACATCAGTTTATCTTAACGTGTGTAGACATGTGCACACGTTGGCCAGAGGCTATCCCTCTAAAGAGCATTACTACCGCTGACATTGCAGATGCTCTTTGGCTTATATTTTCTCGGCTGGGATTCCCCGGAGAAATATTATCAGATCATGGCACCCAACTGATATCGGATACCATGTCTCAAGTAATGTCTACTCTACAGATAGAGAGATCTTTGAGTAGCATCTATCATCCTATGTCCAATGGGATGGTCGAGCGACTAAATAGAACACTTAAGAACTTATTAGGGAAGATAACTGAGGATCATCCTCAAGATTGGGATAGGGTTTTACCCGCGGCCCTCTTCGCGTACAGAGAGGTCCCCAATGAACATACAGGGTTTTCTCCCTTTGAACTTGTCTTTGGCGCGCGACCGCGCGGCCCAATGTCTTTGCTGCATGATCTTATAACAGCTGACAATATTGACGATGACACAAAATCTTCTTACGAGTATGTCATCGCGCTGAGACAAAAGATTATCGAAGCATGCAAATTGGCAACGTCCTCTTCTGAGTTTGCTAAGCAGAAGGCAAGACAATTTGCTAATAAGAAGAGAACTTTACGACAACTTTGTCCTGGTGACAAAGCATTTGTTTTGCTACCTTGTCGTGAAAATAGACTCCTTATTAGTTGGAAAGGTCCGTACGATATAATATCGAAAATTTCAGATGTTGACTACATCGTCGATATTAACGGGAAGCATAAAACCTTCCACATCAATATGCTTACGGAGTTCCATGAACGTCCTGACTATCTACAGCCTATTTTCCAGGCAACGGACGATTCTCATGTCAAACATGGTCATTACTCATCACTGTCTGTAATACAGGATGAGGAAACAAGTTTTTCGGATGTTAATCTCCCGCTTCCAATGATCCCACTTCATTCTAGTGAATCATGGAAAGACGTTACTGTTTCTCCTGATTTGTCTCTAGGAGAACGGCGACAAGTTTCGTCTATGTTACAAACATTTCAGGATGTCCTCACTGACATCCCTGGACAAACTCATGTCATTGAGCATGACATTGTTCTAACTGAACATACTCCAATTAGGGTTAGGCCTTATCCTATCCCTATACATTTCCAAACACAGGTTGAAAAGGAGTTGGATGAAATGATAGATTTACAAATAATCGAACCATCCACTTCTGCATATTCTTCGCCGATGGTTATTGTTCGAAAAAAAGACAATAACATACGTCTTTGCGTTGACTATCGCAAATTGAATCAAGTTACGAAGTTCGATGCTGAACCTATGCCTTTACTGGAAGAACTACTTACTCGTCTTTCTAAATCGCATTTTTTCACTAAACTTGATTTTTCTAAAGGATATTGGCAAGTTCCATTATCCGAACGCGCCAAACCTCTTACCGCTTTCTCTACTCCCAGAGGCCTTTTCCAATGGAATTTTATGCCTTTCGGCCTTATGAACGCACCAGCTACATTTGTACGCATGATGCGTCGAATCCTATCGTATCGGTCAGATGTCATTGCTTATCTAGACGACATCTGTCTTTTCAGCGATACTTGGGAAGATCACTATTCAGGATTAGTTGAATTATTATCAACTCTGCGTGAGTATAACCTGACAGCAAAACCATCTAAAGCTTGTATTGGCTTTAGCGAAATTGCTTTCTTAGGCCATCGAGTAGGTCACGGTTTCTTGAAGACAGAAGACCATAATATCACTAAGATACTTAACATCTCTATCCCTAGGACTAAAAAGCAAGTGCGAAGTCTTTTAGGTCTCATACAATTTTATGGACGTTTCATTCCGAATCTGTCCTCTATCATGGCACCTCTCTCTACACTATTAAAGAAAGGGTCGCCTAACATGGTTCACTGGTCTCATGAATGCCAATCTTCACTAGAGAAGATCAAAACTATGTTTTCATCACCACCTATTTTAGTGTTGCCTACAACAGATAAGACATTTGTTCTTCGTAGTGACGCTTCATCCACTGGGATTGGAGCGGCACTAATGCAAGAGTACTCTGGAACTCTGCATCCTGTAATGTATATATCCAGAAAACTTAATGCTGCAGAAAGGAATTACTCGGTTTTAGACCGTGAATTATTGGCAATGGTTTGGTCAATTCTCAAACTCCAAAGATTCCTTCTGGGCGCGCATTTCGTAGTGGAAACTGACCAAAAAGCTCTTACGGCTATCCAAAGTAAGAACTTGAAGAGCTCGAGATCAACTCGATACGCAATAGCTCTTCAACCTTTTCATTTTTCGGTACGAGCTATCCGTGGTTCAGAAAATGTGATGGCGGACATTCTGTCCAGATGCCCACATGATGCCACTTAACTGTTAAATATTGGATCTTTTTAATATGTATAACTTTACAACAGTTATTTTTTGTTTCTTTACTAAGATACACATTTGTAATTTAATAATAGAATGATGGTATCTCTACTTAGCGGTTTATTGATGTTAATTCACCGCTGTTCTTTGATGATTGTTTCTTCATAAATCATAAATTTAAGATTATAGTGTGAATTTTTGGTATGCATTGTATAATTACCAGAATTGTATTATACGTACATCACACCTTCCTGGAAACATTTATTCGTAGAGAAACAATTTCTCTCAGATTTTGAGATATATTCTCACCGCTCATATTAGGAATTATAGTTATTCCTGATATTTTCATCTGCGCAGTATTCTTGCGTTGTGAGCCTATTCTACGGTGCTCCTAGATGTATTTAAAAAAAAAAAATTTTTTTTTTTTTTTTCCCGGGAGGTGTGGTAAGACTGTAAAGGGCAATTTTTACTATCTTGCAATATAATACATTTATATTCTTATTATGTTTGCAAATATTTTGTAAGCAAAGTATTTCCTTTTTAAGTGCTTAAGGAGAAGTCATTTTTGGGTTGCTTCCCTTGAAAATAGTTCTGTCATCTTCGATCGGACTCCGCAGACGACTCTAGGCCTACTGCGATTTATTCTGTGGCTGGGTAGGAATAGATTGTTCTTGCTTCAGTATATCTATGGCCTGAATTTATACGTAGTGTTTGTATGAGTAGGACGAGTCTGTCTTATATATGGATATCTTTGCATTTCTAAGTCGAACTAATTTGGTTGTCGCTAGAAAAGGTCAAAGGCTATGCAGCGGAAGTATCGCTAGCAAAGGGTGTGATCCATGGCTGTCATCCTGTGAGGATGCCGAGTTTTATTGTAGCAGGCTTTTTGCCGAAATAGTGATCTATATATGGATGGGGAAAAGTGATAATCATTTAGACATGTTGTATGTACTTTACCCCAGTGTTTATTCTCTTTTGCCAAGGAATGGCAAAGTTATATTTCGCATAAAAAGGTAAAACCACAATTTATTATGAACTTGGGCTTCGCCATCGTTGTTGATAAGCAGATGCACAGTGGTACTTTTAAAAAGAATATCCATTCAAAGGAAGAAGACATTCCTATGTATCAGCACTGGATTGTAGGATATTATTCAATTACCTCTATGAGAGAACCTATGAAGAAATGAGGACATTTAATGAATGACTAATTTTGGTCTATATTCTATAGTGAGTGAAGCTCACGAGAGAGAGAACAGCCATGTTGAAATTCATATACTTTGTATTTATCGAGTGAGAAAAAGGGATGCCTGTACTATCGCTCGATGAACCAAGAGATCACTGCTACATGTGAGAACCCATGTCTGGGATTCCTATATTATGAAATATATATATATTGAACTTTACGTGAAGGAATATTCGCTAGACGAGGTTAGGTCTAGGAGCCTTCCTATGTATTGGTTATGGTCTGACGTGCCCAGTCAGTAAAGCCAGATGATTTACATGATGGAACGCTGAATGCTTATTTACGAATGCTCCATTATGATATTTGCCAAGCATGAATGCTAACTTAAGATGATATTCCTGTGATCAACATTATGCTGTCTATGTCGACATTTGTTCCTGTAACCATACACGTACTGTCCAAGTGTGCGTCCCATTAAATGTTATAAAAAGACCACCGTAGTTCCAGTACTTCTTGAATTCGAACAGTGTGAGTATGAGTGATGTACTACCAACCTGTCAACTCTATCGAATCATTCTACCATTCGCGTACTGACATTCAGATACACACTCATTGTTTACACTCACATTCTTGCCGGAGCCTCATCATGTTCCAGGACAAGATGACCTGTATGACCAAAACTGTGCTGGGTTTGATGAGTTGACAATCGTTACACTTTACTACACCAGTCCCAACATCTACATTTATCCACTGGTGGACATTCACATCATTTAGCAAATAAAGCATGATTCAACAACTAGTAGCCAGTATGAGTTAACAACTACACAAAGAAAGAGTTTAACATGGACCAAATGGAATGGGAAGCCCCTTTTCACGGACAAGCTTCACTTAACTGTTTTACAATGGCCACTATGCGGAGAGTGCAAAAAGATGTCTTACCCCAGGATAAGCCGACAATCCCTCAATCGGACTTAAACAAACTGGAGGAAGAGGATGTAGAGAGGAAATCTCTCATCAAGAATTTTAAGTGGGGAGAAAGCCCCAAAAGAAAAATTGGTAGCGGTCGTTTTGTGAATGATAATTCTGGGAGGAAAAATCATCACTACAGAGCTTCGAGTGGAAGAGACCATACCGGTGCATGGACAAATAGGTCCACACAATTAAAGGTCCATATGTAGCTTTGTTAAGAACGTGGACTGATGAAAAGGCAGAGGAAAACATTACATCTTCATACCAATATGTGAATGAGCTGACCACTCGTTTAAAAACTGGTTGGAAACTTGCCAATGAAAATTTGAAACAAGCCAGGAAGAAACATGCTGCCTATTATAACAGGAAAGCGAAAGACAGAAATTTGGCTGTGGGAGAGAAAGTACTGCTTCTTTTGCCCGGGAGTCAGAATAAGTTACAAATTGGATGGCAGGGTCCATATACAGTTTTAGAGAAGGTGTCTAGAACAAATTATAAGATAGATAAGAAGGGGAAAGAAAAAATCTATCATGTGAATCTCCTGAAGAAATATTTGGAAAGAGAACATCAGGAAGAGACACACTTGTTGACCTTGTCCATCGCCAGGGAGATGAAAAAGGAACCACTTTCATCATTTGAGTATCCATTACACCCCTGTGAGACAGCAGCACAGGTGAAAGTCAGTACACATTTAACGAAAACTCAGAAAGAGAGAGTGCAACAGGTTCTAAATAATCATGCAGAGGTGTTAACAGACCGACCAGGGCATACAAACCTATTGGAATATGATATGAAACTGATAGACCCCACACCTGTCTGTATGAAACCATATTCGATTCCGTTTGCTAAGGAGAAAGCTTTGAAGGAAGAGATAGACTATCTGTTGAAGGAAGGAATTATTTCGCACAGTGAATCTTCGTATAGTTCCGGTGTTGTACTCTTAAGGAAGCCCTCTGGAGAACATAGACTCTGTATAGATTACAGGAGACTGAATGCTATTACAGAAGGACAGGTGGATCCATTGCCGGATACAAATCAGCTGTTTGCCAGACTAAATAAAGCTAAATATTTCTCCAAAGTGGATCTGAGTAAAGGATATTATCAGATTCCAGTAAAGCCTGAGGTTAGACCATACCTAGCTTTTAGTACCTCAGAAGGACACTATGAGTTTAATAGATTGCCATTTGGATGGAAGAATGCGCCTAGTGTCTTCTCTAGAATGATGAGAAAATTATTGGACCCTCTGAATAATCCATGTATAACAAATTTCATGGATGATATCCTGATAGCAACAGAAACATTTGAGGAACACATTGACTCTCTGAACATGCTGTTTAATCGACTTAGGGAGGCAAATTTAACAGCCCGACCAACCAAATGTTTCGTTGGATGTAAAGAATTGGAATTTTTGGGACACACAGTTTATCAGGGAAACATGACCCCTGACCCAAAGAATTTAGAGAAACTACAGAAAGCCCCGAGACCACAAACCAAGAGGGACGTGAGATCCTTTGTCTCATTATGTGGTTTCTACCAGAAGTATATCAAAAACTTTAATTCCATATGTGCACCGTTAACTGATTTGACACGTAAAGGACATCCAGATCGCATTACATGGACACCACAATGTGAAATGACTTACCAAGAATTGAAGGAAAAGCTCACAAGTAAACCCATTTTGAAATTACCTGACTTAAGTCAAGAATTCATAGTAAGGACGGATGCAAGTAATATTGGGTTAGGTGCAACTCTACTACAGAAATCAGATGCATTGGATGGGGAATTAAGCCCAGTGGCATATGCTAGCAGAAAATTGAATAAAGCTGAAATCAATTACTCAACTAGCGAAAAAGAATGTCTTGCAGTAATATGGGCAATAAAGAAATTCAATATTTATCTGTATGGGAAGGCCTTTAAGTTGCAAACAGACCACAAACCTTTATCGTTTCTGGCACAGGCTAGGCATGAGAACTCTAGGTTACTCCGATGGTCTTTACTTTTGGCTCCATATAATTTTAGCATTGAGTATATATCTGGAAAAACAAATTTGGGAGCGGATTTTTTAAGCCGCCATCCGTGTGATGAGAATCACCGTAAACCCCAGAAATAATAATAAATTTCTCTATGTGTATATAGAATAAAGGACTGACATATAATGTCTGTTTTAAGAGGGGAGATGTCGTGGAATATTCTAATCCACATATATAAATTAAAAGGTAAATGTAAAGCTTAACAAATAAATTCTAATAAAGAAAAAAGCAATGGTAAAATAACAGTGCTGTCACAAGGAATGTACTCGAAATCCCCTTTGTTTTATGCTTCGTCTGCAAATTGTAACGCTTTCACGTTGATAGTATAAGCCTACTATATTATTACCCGCTTTCTTCAATGAAACGTGTGCTGTATTTCTTGGAAAAACATTGAGAGGCAGACTGCGTAATGACCTAAATTAATCCTAACATTAATTATACTGCGTTACCAAAACGAACGAACAGATGGACTCAAATAGAAAGAGAGAGGGAGGGCTGAAAATCAGGAACGCATGCAACACGCGTCGCGCGATACACAATTACTACTATCACGCGTGTAAGGCCACATGCACTAACTTTTTTTTTCAGACGGACAGTGATAAATTCACTACCCTTCCCAGAGTTAGGTTTTTAAATCCTGAAAAACGCTTATAAGGAAAGATGACAATAGATGGGTTTACGTTTGAAAACATTACAGTACCCAGACAGCACATCTTCGAAACAGGAGGTAGAAGAAATTGCATATTTTGAACGCAGCCACTTAGCTCTTTTAAATTTGTATATTTGGGTTCCTTAGGGTTTGCTGACAAAGAATATGTAAAACGTTACGCAAATAATCTAGGAATTAACAAGTTATAACCAAAATAAAATATTGGGGATGCCTGACAGCATGAAATCATTTCTGCTCATAAAATTTTTTTTTTATAACGTGTTTGAAAAAACCTTGCGTACGGAAATAGCCTACCATGTAAACTCCAAATTGATTGGAGCGCAACAAATATAAGACTAAACACGATTGGTCGGACTATAAATACTATATTTGGTTGTTAGGGGAGACGTAGGAAGTTAAAATTTTTTCAAACACTTGTCGAAACGTGGCTCGATTGGCTAGACTCGCTGATATACTCACTTAGGAGCGTTAGTTCGAGACCACTAGTCAAATAAGCTTGATAAAGCAACAGTGCGTTGAAGCCAGCTCATATTTTTGCTAAATAAAAGCCTGGAACATAAGCAGATGGGAATTTGTGCCAGTAGTTGTGCCAGAATTCATTGCTAATCAACGTATCTGTGTTTGTTTCCATGAATTGTGGTAAGCTTGAAACATTCAGTATCTTTTAATGAAAATTGAATGTGAATTGTTAATTTATGCCTGTATATATGTGTAGTTCAGTAGCAAACATGATGTAAAGCCTATAATGCTCCCGCCTGAACAGAAGGTGTCGGAGGAAAGTAAAACTGCACGGAATGGCCAAACAGTACACTGACACCTAGATTATTGATTAGACAGAAATAATGCTGGAAGTGCAGAGGCGTGGTAACCATTAAGGAGGTAAATACTGGTATAAAGTATTTAAGATGAAGCTGACAGTTGGCCTAACGCTCTGAACTCAATGTTTGTGATGTATTGTGCTCAGTGTAGAACTAGAATATCAATTAGTTATGAAGTAGAAGGTACATCCTTCTTGTTTTCAGGGACCGTGGTCTTGATGGTATTGAGCAGCACCTGGTCAGAGCTTTGCTGAATCCAGAGTCGGACAGCATACTCCTTGGTCCATTTAGCTATCAGTGAGGTGTCTCCAGAGCCCAGGGGAGAATCGAGCAGAGGAGTCTTTTCCTGCCGCCATCACGCAAGATAAGCTGATGTGGCCAGCTGAGCTCAAAATTATGTACCCCCAGCTTAAAATGACCTTGTAAAAATAACATTAAGAGGGGAATTAAATTGTGTTAATATCAGGACTGAGAACATCTCCAATAATAGTTCCCATAAAGACAAACTATTGAAGTCATGATGACAAATACCAACAGAGCTTGAACAAAACAAAACCAGTATTACCTCATATTACTACTACACAACTGACACACATAGGATACTTTTAATAATATATGTCATTACAATATTCATATTGATAAATTCTGTACATATAACTTGTAAGTAAAATTGATTGTGATTCCTGGTTCCCTTTGTATTAGAATCAGGACACATATTCATTCATAACAGCAATGAATACATATTGTTATTTGAAAAGTTATCAGTGATTCCTTTAAGATATCCTTTAGAGTGTTCTATGTATGTGAGTGTCACAGTGTTGTCAAGTGTGGTGGAATAAATTAAATTGTTTATCTGTCTGTTGTTGTTATGACTTACACTTCATCATACACATACCCTAGACATACAACGTAGTCATCACACTATTCCAGAATAATTCTGACTGAGGTATACATATGTGGCAGCAAGTAAGGTTATATATAATACACTACTCTTATTAGATATATATACCTTCACAGCTGATCTCAGTCAGTACACTAAGTCCCCTATAAATATTTATAACATCCCACTTCACCACAATTATTTTTTATTCATTCAGGGAAAACACCAGAACTTAAGGGAAAGCAAAACATCTCAAAATAAAAAGAAACAATATCGACTATGTGTATATGAGTTGTTTCTTTAATGTTTTCTTCTTCTTCTTTGATCCTTGGTTGCTGACTGACAAAGCAATCAGTGGCCATCACGCCTAGTGGCATCTTGTAGGGAAGTAACAAACTGTCTCCACTTTGCTCGGTCGACAGCCATCCTTCGTGTGGTGTCCCAGCTCTAGTTCATACTTAGCATCTCCGCCTCCATCGTTCTCTACCACGTGGCTTTTGGTCGTCCTCTTTTCGCTTTCCTTCTGGAGTCATAAGCATGGCAGTTCTGGTGACGGTGTCTGTGTCTTACCTCAGGACGTGGCTAACCCAATTCCATTGTTTACCCGCTATGATGGTGCGCATGTCCTCTTGGTGGCTCCGTGTTAGCATTTCTTGGTTGGTTTAATGTGTTATTATGTATTAATTATGCAGTTAACACTACTTACGGTTCATCAGTGGGTCTATCTTTCTCTCTCTTTTTCTCTTGATATATATATATATATATATATATATATATCTCATGGAAAGAAAAGAAAGCAAATAAAGAGTTCATAGAACCATATAAATGAATAGAGACTAATGAAGATCAAAATTAGACATGTTAAAATATTTTGACCATATAAAAATACGTAACACCTTACTGAAGACTGTAATGGAAGGAAGAATTGAAGGCAAACGTGCAAGAGGAAGACAGCGCTATAAGGGATCAAGAGATGGACAGGAAAGAATCCAAGACAAGAGACAGAAGTTGCATCCGACCTTCGATGTGAATATGGCTCCTGATGATGATGATCTGTACAACTAAATATCTAATATGAAGTTAACAAAGGAGTGCGCCAGGAATGTGTACTCTTTGGATAGGGTAAATTTAGTAGCAAATCTATAATCAGGCACTATACATGGATTAGCTGTTTACAGAGTCGGTTTCAGACAATTGAAGCGAATGCAACTGTATCCCCCCTTCCTCCCCCCTCCCCACGCCACCCAAGAGAGCCGTAGCAAAAGAAGGACAAGAATGGTAAACACCATATGACACAAGAGTAAATTGGCACAGGCGGGATAAAATAGACCACAAGCACACTTCAGCAACAAACGTCTGCCAAGTCTTCCTGTCACGTGCCATCAGCTCAAGGTCTTTCCATGTCTTCTTCATCCATTTCACGCCTGTCTCTAGCTCTCTTCTCTTTGATTGTGACGGTATTGCCTCCCCTGCTTTGCAGTAGTGGTCCAACAGTGGCCCAAAACTCAAGAGTATCTAATATGGGCTTCAAAGGTATCTACCTTTGCACAAGATTACTCTTGGCAGAAATGTAGATAGAAGGGTGATGACACTTCTATTACAAAGGGAGTCTTCACAAGATATTCAGAATAAGCGAGAACAATACTGCTTTGGCAGAGTATGTGAGTTAACTCTGTAATTCTGCTGATGCTTTTGTGAAGGATTTAAGCACTTCTTAAGGTAGCCGTGTTGTAGAAACATGAATTTTTCTTATTTATAACTTTACATTTTGCCTATATATGTCAAAATGTTCCTTGGTAAGAGAAATCAAACCATATGAGTGATTGCATAATTATGCTAATTAGCTATTCAAAATGGCCGCCGCAGTATAAAAAATGCAGGGTTATTTTAAACCCACATAACATAATTATTTCTCAACATACAGAGTTGAAATTCTGCATACAAGTCCACAAGTGAGTGCATTATGTCCTAAACCAAAAATATTTGGGATATAGCATGTCCTATGTGTGACCATTTGTAAAAAAAAGTAGAATTGGAAATTTATCGAACCTCATTAGTATGCAAAACATCTCTACAAATAAAACAAATTGAGAAAGCAAATCAAAATTTGGTTCAGGACAAGGTTTAAGATATTAAGAAACACTCTGCAAAGTTTCAGAGCATTCCAACAATTCATTCTTGAGATATCGCGTCTCAAAATGTACCTGTCATGCTAAATAGGGAAAGTGAGAAAAAGAAGAAAAAAGCAGAATTTTTTTTTTAAAAACAGTATTTTGTGCATTTACCTTATCTTAATGACCTCCTGGAGTGTATATAGCCCCTTCCTTTTCTTCTGCCTTGTCAGTAAACCCTTTTCTGATGCCTCTCAAAGTCTTTCTTCTTGCTTTTACTTTGTCAGAAGACTTTTTTATGGAGTTGGTAATTCTGTGTTGTTCTCCAGCTTTGCACATATTCACACTAAATCTACTCACTGGTACTCCAAGTTTTGTCATGAGCTTGAGAACTGATGAGTATCCATCATTAAAATAAGATACTGCATTCCACACAGCCTCTTCTACTGTGAATCTATCCACAAAATGTTCTTTTGCACATCTATCCCATATTAATTTGTTGAGACTTTCATTGTTGTTTTGTGTCCTTCCGTGGAGACATTTTGACAGTAGGGACTCATCCGACAGATCATCAAACACTGGTTGAATACATTCTACCACTGCCTGCGGTAGGCCATTCTTGTGCTTATAAGACAGTGGGTCCTTCTTATAGCCACACCAAGAATAATGTCCTTCTGGGCATTTTTCATGCATCGGCTTATCCTTTGTGGAAGCGACATGAGGCAAAACTGCTTTGACGGCAGCTTTCATATCCTCAAGGTTTCCACTGTTCTGTCGAATTGCTAGCCCATAATAGTTTTGAAGGGTATCAATTTTGTGTTTATTCCTGTCTCCTCTACATTTTCTGTATCTCCTGATGTTGTGAAAGATGTTTCCCACAAGCAGTTGCTACATTTGACAATGATTGTGTGACAGAAACCTTGCTTTGAATCTTCACTGAGCCTACACGACACCATAAACCCACAACATTCTACACATCTCATGTTTGCCGTTATGAAGTTATTCAAGTGCTCCATACTCATAAGAATAAAAGCATTATTTGTTTGTCCATCTTGTGTGTGGGTTGAGAGGGTGCTTTTCCTCAATTTCTTCACAGAAGAAGGTTTAACTTCGTTATCAATAACAGCTGCTTCATTATTTTCGGTTGTGCTAACAGGGCGCTGGTTGCCAAAAAACTTTCGTTTTCTTAACTTCCTACTTCTTTTTTTGTCACCCATATTGTTCTTATTTAATAGATTTGTAAAGCTTACCACAAAAACGTAACTTTTTCACTCAAACAGGTGTAATATGAATGGTTGAACTCAGATAACTTTGAAATTTTCAGCCCACGTTTTTCACATTAGAACATAAAGAACTGAGTTAAGGAGAGTAATTTCCCTTCTCTTAAATGGTTCTTTGCTGTTTTTCTGGTACAGAAGAGTCATGGAGTTATTATCATTTCACCTTTTTAGTGTGCGCATCATAATGTTTTAAAAAAGTGGTTAGTAACCAGAGGTAAACAATGCGTTGTCAAGGAAAATTAAGATCACCCCCTGGTCACTTATCCTTTAAAAAGTAAAGAACTATGCATCACTGGACAATATAAACCTATGTATTGTGGAGAGAAATGGTTTGGCTTCATAAAAACATTAAAAAACAAAAATGCAGTATTTCATGAAATGTGATGAAATTCTGGGGCACAGCTACCTTAAGTTCAGCTCGTTTAAGCCCCCACCCATGATTTACTCAGTGGAATTCTATTATTCTAGTATATCTCTGTTTAGAGTGTGTGTAGTAATTTGACTGAGACAAACATGCAGTAACTTTAAAGTTATTAAATAGAAGTTAAATTTTTAACATTACAAATAAAAAAATTTAATAATCACTTTAGGTTTTAACAGTTGGAAATAATTTGAATAGTTATGAATCAAGAAAAGTTATCATCACAGTCTTTATGAAATGTGAGATGTTACAAGAAGTTCAAGTGGCAGCATATATTTGAACTTAGCTGCCAATGACGGTTCTGCTCCTTCTTATAGGTTGGCTCTTTTCACTCTGCTCACGCTCGTCCCTGATCAAGGTTGTCGGGGGTAGCTCGTTTCTCAGAAATGTCAAGGAGAGTATACCACCTGGGTCCTTCGTTTTAAAGCTTAGGCCACGGTTCCCTTCTTGTTCCAGAGATGGTACTTTCTGCTGGTACCACCAATAACTATGGTAAAAGAATAGAACGAAACGCTGTTCTGAGTATGGCGTTTTCCAACCCATAGTTATGGGTTCCTATCTTCCCATACCACCATCCCAATTACTCAGACTTTACCCTCAATGAGAATTTAATTTAATCCCTCGGGATGAAACTTTCTTTACATTTAAATAGAGTAACTTTCATAGTTACTTTATATTTAAATGAAAAGGTTAATAATACAGATAGAGTCTGTTTTCATATACATCTCCACTGATTGAAAAGTGTTCACAATGTAAATTGAATATGTTTTCATTTATGTTTACACTAATAGAAAAGTTTGAAACTTCCATTATTTTAAAATGAATATTTTCCCATAGACATTTACACTGGATTAAAGCTTGAAAACTTACATTAATTTTAAAGTGAATATGTTTATATGGACATTTACACTGCTTTGAAATTGTAAGTATTATACTTAGAATGTACACCATTTCTTTCATCTTTCCCTCCCTGCTCCGTATGGAACCTGGAACTGCTTTATGCTTTTAGTTCTCTTTACGAAACTAGCAATAAAGAAATCACCAGCCCGTGCAGTGGTGGTTCATGAATTATCATTCTATCCGCTGAGGTTGCCTGCCTCAATTGGCTTTGACATCCAATAGCGAGTTTCACATATTAAACTTCACATGGTAATATATACATTTATATAAGCCAGTTCACGTATTAGTAATAAAATATGAAATATAAATCACAACTTACGCCAATCCTGACTCACAGACATTTTTCTCAGATGAATAAAAGAGAATTGAATCGGCCTCTTACACGCGTCTGTGATGTCGTTAATTTAATAAGTTCCCTCTCTGACTTCGTGTGTGGTTCTTCAGTTTCCTCAGTCCCGGTTTCCTTACTTAAAATGTTAGAGATTTCCTGGGCTATATTGTAAGTCCTGATAAATACTCCAATAAAAGGTGTCCGGTATTTTAAGAAGGAATTCTGAATTCTAATTCTTCACTGTAGCAGTCTGGTGTCTTGGCGAGCGATTTCTCAAGTGAAATAGCTTGAGAAAATGGTCAGATTATATTCCCTGCCTTCCCACACCTTCGTTTGTCATGGAGTTAAAAAAACGCTCCAATCATATTTAAACAGGCGGGTTATGGGATAATTTCAAAATATTCCGACATCAGATAATTTTGAACGTAAGGCAGAGGTCAACTCTCCCATATATGGTAATAAGATATCAGATGCCCTTGTGTACAAACTTCCAAACACACCGGAAACCGCATATAACCATGTGTTCGAGATGTAGCAATCTTACTTTTATCTAAAGTAATCTTGTCATCCATATCTTATTAGGGATTAAGCCGATAGCGCTGGCCGATGTACGTGTTAATCTGCCGCGCCTATAGCCAACAAATCTGGGCAGCGCCAAGCAAATGTGATTATTATCAACAATAATGTTGGAAATAAATTGTTGTCATAAATTCCATTGCCGTAGCCCACGTGCGTGACGCCTTTTCTGCAGTTTCGGCAAGCCTTTTAAGTGTTCTTACTCATGGCTTTCCCTTCATAATAATAATAATAGCCCCTTCAGTCATAACTGACTATGTGAATGCGCCCCCGAGGTGACAGCCCTCAGCTGCTTATTTTCCTGTTGTTCCTTTCGACCTTTTCTCATCTCTTCTGCTTGCTGTGTGTTAAGGGAAGAAGAATTTTCCCGAATTCTAACTCGGTCTAGGGTTAAATGTTGTCAATAAAGATGTGAAAATTGAAGTTCAACTTCGAAAATGTGTGTTTTGCCAGGCTTGAAATCCTCGTTGCAGATGATCCCAGTCCGAAATTAATCTGTAGATGTCTACGTGTTGAAGCTTGACAGTTCTCAAGGTCAGGTCAATGATCTTTTGTGTATCCTCAGGGAGCAGCCGTTACATGTAATCCTATATCTTGAAATTTGAGTTAATGTACTGCCTTTTTAGAAGATTTAGGATCGTAACGTTCTCAAAAAGTAACGATCGTCCTTTGTAAAAGTTCAATGTGGTGGTCTAGCTTCAACTGAATCCAGCTGCGTAGTGAGAAAAGTCGCTTCGTTTGATGTCAGAAGTTTCAGTTGAAGGTGGTATCCAAGGAGACGAGCCCCCAGATAATTCTCTCCTGTGAAGGGAAGAAGAATTTTCCCGAATTCTAACTCGGTCTAAGGTTAAATGTTTTCAATAAAGATGTGAGAATTTATACACGACTTTGTTCTCCTTAATTTTTTATTTGGTTTGCATTGTTAGATAGCATGGTAACCACTCTTCGTGTCTTAAGTATTTCTCTCTTTCAACATACTCAAATATAGACTACCGTTGTCAAAAGCTGGAATGAACCAGTATCAACTGAAGAAACATCTTGGCTTGGACGATTTGCGAAATTTTTAATAAACACTATGAGATCCCATATATGGTATCCCATATATGTAATTCTCAATACAAGAATGGCATGTATGCTCCACATCAATTCTACAGTCTAGGGCTTTCGATAAATTCGACTTTCTTCAACTATATCATGTCTTCTCATATAACAGCCTGTCAATAATGTGCATAAATTTCCACTGTTCCAAATTTGCTTTATTCAAATTCTCAATATACTTCTATATATTTTCATTTATTCTTTTCCATTATCATCGGGGAAATGGCGTCCTGGCACAGCAAATGTTTACATATATTAATTCCACTTTCGGGTATTTAGCGTCCCGAAGGAATAACCAATTCTATTTCTCCTTAATATATTTCTTTTATATTCTTCCGTTATCGGGGGATTTAGCGTCCCGACACTCGTAGATGAAAGTAAAGTATACGAGATTTCTTTGAACACATTTCCATTCATCTGGGAATAATCATCCCGCATTAAATATTCATTTTGAATTTTTGGCAACATATTCTGCGTATAGTAAGCACATTTTGCTTACCACATTCTCTGATACTCGTATATCCACTGAATAAATACTTCATTGGCTGACATACAAGCCATAAGAACGAACACATCCAGACACTATGGCGTTACACATCCAACTCACTTTTTTTACGTCATTCCCCTAGTTACTCATCTCATAGTAACTGCATTCTTGTCTATCTTGCATTCAGTTGAAGTACGGCATGGTGTAAATCTTTGAACTCCAGCTGCGGTTACCCAACTGTTATTTTACGGTCCCTTCAGGCCCATTGTTTCAGTAGATCATACTCCGAGGCAGTCACTGGATCTCTTGCACCTACTTCTACAGTTTTGACTTGCTGTGAATCCCACATGTCTCAACTCCGTGACCAAATCGTTATTTACAGTATATCAATTTTGTCTTAAATATTTTTCAGTTCCTATTTAGTAAGGAATTAATTGTTATGTCAACCCCGGGTAGTCACGTGAGTCCCTAAGATAAATAAAAAATTGGACTACTGTTCCCCCAGGAATGTTGTACATCACGACTTTTATAATGTTGTACATGAGGCTGACAAATTTATCATGTAAAGTAAATGTCTACAGAAACCACTGCTGCAAGAGCATTTGAATCCGTGGTACAGGCTTTTTGCAAAGGGATCAGCTAAAGGGGTGGCTCCATATGGATGATGATGATGATGAATTGCTTATTTCCACTTGGATTACAGTAGAGCTTCGATTACCCGAACTAACTGGGACCAAAGTTGGTTCATTTAATCAAATAGTTCGGATAATCAAATATACAGGAGTGTGACATGTACTGGAAAACAACCTACATTAATCTGATAGTTTATTGTAACCTTATAGCTGCTTTCTGATTTGCTAGCTAAAAAATGCATTATACCAACTGTCTATTTCGGCAGCTCACCCTTTTGTCCCCGCCCTCTTTTCTGTAAGCACGGGCTAACTCAGTGTTTACAATCTTCGTTGACCTGTTAAACGACTGATAGTGGGAGGGAAATAAATAATGTTTATATTTCATTTTATAATTATTGTTATTATAGCGTCTATTATTTTTTAGATGCCATACGACAAATTAACAGACACCGACAATTTACTAGCTACTAAATGACAGGTGATAAGTTGTACGTGGCGCATTGTGAGTAAAACCAGATATTCAATTAAAATGTTAGACCACGTTCCCGACCGCTACGTAGCTGAGACGAGACGGTAATTTGTGTTTACAGTGTAGACGGTTAACCAGACCGAACTTAGAGGTATTAGAATGACTGACAGTGGGAGGACAGAATACGGTTTATATTTCATTTTTTAAATTATTGTTATTCTAGCGTCTATTATTTTTTAAATGCCATACGACAAATTAACAGAAACCGACTATTTACTAGATACTAATTGATAGGTAATAATTTGTACGTGGCGCATTGTGAGAAGAAAATAATAAATAACACACTGTGCGTGTGACTGCCAGCCGCGAGAAGGGGCGGAAGAGTCTTCATTGACTCAGTCTGACCCACCTCCGCGACCAGCGGTGTCTGTGTGTAAGGCGTAGGGAAAAACACCGTGTATCTTTTAAATTCGTCAAGATTTGACAGAGCGGAGGAGAGACTATCGTGTCCCCGTATATACACATTTATATTTACATAGAGTGGTAGAATTTTCCTATAGAATGTTTCTTGTATTTCAGCAAACCTGATCCCAAGCGGACGAACCAGCGGTCTTTTTTTTTCCTTTTCCGTTTCCATGGTTAAGCGTGTACAAGCCGAGATACTGTATGACTATAACTTATGGTACTGGACATACCAAATCCAGGATACTATTTTATCAGCCAACAGTGGCGTATACCTGAAACATTATTGTTATTTTCCCCAACACCTGACAGTTGTAATCCAAGTGGAGTACTAAAATATACACTGTGCAGGACTGGCACTCTGAAAAAGAGTCGACCGATAGAAAATCCATCATCATCATTTGTAACCGGATTTTTCCAGATTTTCTAGAAGTGTTCCCCTCTCTTAAAACGGTATACACCAAGGACCCTCACATATTAAATATTTGTAGTAAACCCCTATATCCAAATAGACGTTCCAGCCGAGCGGGAAACAAGACTGGTTTCCCCGCCCGCCCTCAACACTGCAAGAGTTGTCGCAACGAAATTATTCAGTTGTAGTTCCTGTATCAAGAATCACATTCCCCTGTGCACCCATCGGAGGAACAGTGCTAGTTTTTAGAACGGTGAAGACACCCCTTTATGACTGATAAGAATCTTTTTTCTTATTAATGATGTCCACCAAATGATAAATATAAGTGGATGGAAGCAGACATCATCATCATCAGTTGATAAACTCTTAATACAAGACCCTTGCCCTGAGCAAGAGACATGCTGAGAAATCTGAAGCTCGCTCGAACATCACCAGAGTTGAATACTGTGTTGTTGTGTTGCTCGTGGTTCGAGTATGGAATGTCAACTTGACCTACGCAGTGGTGTGTAGACATAGATGGAGTGTATAATGTGCGAATGATAGGAAGAGTTCGTGGTGTTGACAAATGTTCTTTTCTCACACTCATGTATGGCTGGAAGTCATCGACACCAACGACTGTGTACCTTTACTAAAGTTTAATTGGACGTACACACTCGACAGCACAGATAGTGACAAATCACAGGTTGGCATAATACATCATGGTACAGTGGATAAATGGTCTTGCAATGTTATGTTACATGGGCACTCATGTAGAATAATAGTATAATGGACTGTCAGTAGCCAAGCACTCAGTATTGCCCATATATATATATCAACTGAGTTTACTGACAAAGCACGTCAGATTATAAACAATATCCAAGATGGCTTCTAGACCTAATCTGGTCTAGCGAAGATTCCTTAACATAATGTCCAGCACAGATTTTTCCATATAATTATATTGAACCGCTAACAATGGGTTCTCATGTGTAGCAGTGATCTCTGGACTAATCAAGCGATAATACGGGCATCCCTTTTCTCTTCTTGAAAGTCACTACATGTTTGGTTCCAAGATGGCTTCACTCGTGAGCTGTCACTCACGTTTGGATACAGATAATGAATCTGTCCTAAAGTTAGTCATTCATTAAACATTTCATTGCTCTGTAGATTTGATCATGAACAATTGACTGCATTCTACAGGATATAGTGCTGCTAGGAATCAGAATCGTTTTTTTTCATCTAGTTAGATGTATCCTCTCAGACGTACAAATCATCCCTACCGAAAAACGGTGGCTTCGTACGAGAGTTCAAAAGAGTATCTTTATTACCTTGGTTTTCAGAAATATGAGTTTGCCATTCCTTGGCAATAAGAATGAACACTGGGGTAAAGCATACACGATAGGTCTAGACGACTATCACTTTCCCCAAAAAACCACTGAGATCACTTTTTCCCCGGCGTCAAGCCGACATAGAAAAACACAGCCCATCATCAGGGCGAAGCCAAAACACACCTCTCTCGCGACACATCCGCCGAACAGCCTTTGACCTCTCTAGAGACAACAGAACATATAGTTCGACTTAGATATGTAAAGATATACAGATATAAGACAGATTCGTCCTACACAGACAAACAATACACATAAATTCAGGCCATAGATATTCTGAAGCAAGAACAATCTATTACTACCCAAACAAAGAATAAATCGCAGTAAAACTGGATTCATCCGCGGAGTTCGATCGAAAGAGACGGCACAACTTTCAAGGGAAGTAACTCAATAATGACTTTCCCTTAAGCACTAAAAAATATCTATTTTGTTTACAAAATATTTGCGAACATAACAAGTATACCAATGTATAATATTGTAAGATATCAAAGACTGCACGTAACAGTCTTACCACACCTCCCGGGAAAAAAAAATGGAACATTTTTTTTCTTTTTGAAATACATCTAGGAGCAACGTACAATAGGCTCACAATGCATGAATAATGCGCAGATGAAAATATCAGGAATACATATAACGCCTAATATGAGGCTAAGTCGACTTATGGAGCGACTGGTGAGAATGTGTCTCATAAACTGAGAGAAATTATTTCTCTATAAGTATATTTTTCCAGGAAGGTGTCATCAAAGTATAATACAATTCTGGCAATTACACGATGCCTAAAAAATTCATACCATCATTTCGTATTAGATATCTTACATTTATGATTTATGAAGAAAAAATCATCAAAGCACAGCGGTGAATAAACATCAATGAACCGCTATGTAGTGATACAATCATTATATTATTAAATTACAAATTTGTATCTATCATGATATAGAAAAGGAACTACTATAGAACTAGACATATCAAGAAGTCTAAGCCCTAATAGTTATGTGGAATCATGTGGGCATCTTGACAGAATGTCTGCCATCACATTATCTGATCCACGAATAGCTCGCACAGAGAAATGAAAAGGTTGAAGAGCAATTGCATATCGAGTAGACCTCGAGCTCTTCAAATTCTTACTCTGTATAGCAGTAAGAGCTTTTTGGTCGGTTTCTACTATGAAATGTGCGCCCAGAAGGAATCTCTGTAGTTTGAGGATCGACCAAACCATAGCTAATAGCTCACGGTCTAAAACCGAATAATTCCTTTCTGCCGCATTAAGTTTTCTGGAAATATACATTACAGGATGCAGAGTTCCAGAGTACTCTTGCATTAGTGCCGCTCCAATCCCAGTGGATGAAGCGTCACTACGAAGAACGAATGTTTTATCTTTAGTGGGTAGCACTAAAATAGGTGGTGTTGAAAACAATGTTTTAATCTTATCCAGAGAGCATTGGCATTCCTGAGACCAGTGGACCACATTAGGCGAACCTTTCTTTAGAAGTGTTGAAAGAGGTGCCATGATAGAAGGTAGATTCTGAATGAATCTGCCATAAAATTGAATAAGACCTAACAGACTTCTCACCTGTATTTTAGTCTTAGGGATTGAGATGTTAAGTATCTTACTAGTATTATGGTCCTCTGTCTTTAGGAAACCATGACCAACTCGGTGGCCTAGGAAAGAAATTTCGCTAAAACCAATATAGGCTTTAGAGGGTTTCGCTGTCCGGTTGTGCTCGCGCAAAGTAGACAGCAATTCATCTAACCCTGAATAGTGATCTTCCCAAGTATCGCTGAAAAGACAGATGTCGTCTAGATATGCAATGACATCTGACCGATAAGATAGGATTCGGCGCATCATGCGTACGAATGTAGCTGGTGCGTTCATAAGACCGAAAGGCATAAAATTCCATTGGAACAAACCTCTAGGTGTTGAAAAAGCCGTGAGAGGTTTGGCGCGTTCAGATAAAGGAACTTGCCAATATCCTTTAGACAAATCAAGTTTAGTGAAAAAATGAGATTTGGAGAGTCGAGTAAGTAGTTCTTCCAGTAAAGGCATAGGTTCAGCATCGAACTTCGTTACCTGATTCAATTTTCGATAGTCAACGCAAAGACGTATGTTATTGTCTTTTTTACGCACAATAACCATCGGCGAAGAATATGCAGAGGTGGATGGTTCGATTATTTTCAAATCTATCATCTCATCCAACTCTTTCTCGACCTGTGCTTGAAAATGTATAGGTATAGGATAAGGTCTAACCCTAATAGGAGTATGGTCAGTTAGAACAATGTCATGTTCAATGACATTCGTTTGTCCAGGGATGTCAGTGAGTACATCCTGAAATGTTTGCAACATAGTTGAAACTTGTCGCTGTTCTCCTAGAGACAAATCAGGAGAGACAGTAACGTTCTTCCATGATTCACTAGAATGAAGTGGGATCATTGGAAGAGGAAGATTTACATCTGAAAAACTTGTTTCCTCATCCTGTATCACGGACAGTGATGAGTAATGACCATGTTGTACTGGAGAATTGTCCGTTGCTTGGAAAATGGGTTGCAAATAATCCGGACGTTCATGGAATTCAGTAAGCATATTGATGTGGAAGGTTTTATGCTTCCCATCAATATCGACAATATAGTCGACATCGGAAATTTTCGATATTATATCGTACGGACCTTTCCAAGAAATAAGTAATCTGTTTTCCCTACAAGGTAGTAATACAAATGCTTTGTCACCAGGACAAAGTTGTCGTAAGCATCTCTTCTTATTGGCAAATTGCCTTGCCTTCTGTTTCGCAAATTCAGAAGAAGAAGTTGCTAATTTGCATGCTTCGATATTTTTTGTCTCAACGCGATGACATATTCGTAGGATGACTTTGTGTCATCGTCAATATTGTCAGATGTTATGAGATCGTGAAGCAACGACATAGGGCCGCGCGGACGCGCGCCAAAGACGAGTTCAAAGGGAGAAAATCCTGTATGTTCATTGGGTACCTCTCTGTAAGCGAAGAGGGCCGCAGGTAAAACTCTGTCCCAGTCTTGAGGATGATCCTCAGTTATCTTCCCTAGTAAGTTTTTAAGTGTTCTATTAAGGCGTTCGACCATACCATTAGACATTGGATGGTAGATACTACTTAAAGATCTATCTATCTGCAGAGTAGACATTACTTGAGACATGGTATCTGATATTAGTTGGGTGCCATGGTCTGACAATATCTCTCCGGGGAAACCCAAACGAGAAAATATAAGCCAAAGAGCATCTGCAATATCAGCAGTAGTAATGCTCTTCAGAGGAATAGCCTCTGGCCAACGTGTGCACATATCAACACATGTCAAGATAAACTGATGTCCTCTGGCAGACTTGATCTTAAATGGACCAATAATGTCTATGGCCATTTTTTGAAACGGCCGAATAGGAATGTCCGCCGCCTGAATGGGTGCAGCATGCCGTGGACCTTGGATTTAACTTCCTGACATACTTTACAAGATCGACAATAAATCCGTATGTCCTTGTTTACCAATGGCCAAAAGAAAGCCGCAAGGACTCTTGACTTAGTACGGGAAAAACCCATGTGTCCAGCACACTGAGAGTCGTGAGCGTGCTGCAAAATTTTAACTCTCAAATTCTTGGGAACCAGGATTTGAGAATGACTTGACGTAATGGAGTCTTGAACCATACGTACAAGTACGCCATTCTTCTTTGTAATCCACGATTTACGACTTGTGTCTTTATTCGGATCACCTTTAGTTGCAAGAATGAAGAATTTCTTCAGAGTGGGATCATCTTCTTGCTGTTTTATAAACGAGTCACGAGAAATTACCAAGGGATCATCTTGGTTATGCACTTCATTATCTTCAGTAGATGAAGTTTGAGGCATATTAAGAGCCTGAGCTCTAGTGACTACAGCGTTAGCAATCTGCATGTTTTGCCTTTCCCACGCGGAAATTTGTTGCGGAGTGCATTCTTTGACTCCATGAATGCGACCGATGATGAGGTCAGCGATCGGATTCGGGAGAAGACATGCGTGTACATCTCCTGTAAAGAAAGGAGTAGCAATCCTAATGATAGCAGTAGAGTATTTCTCTAATGTGCCGCCAAATGTTACACATTTGACTACTTGTCCAGTGGCACGGGAAGGATCTACGAGTGACTGCCTAACACCAATTGTGGTGCATCCAGAATCAAATAGCACAGAGACTGGATTGTTATTCACTAAACCCTTATGTAAGACAAGAGAACCTCTTCCATCATGCGCGACTGATGCCGGAAGAGCAGGAAGAGGATGGCCACAGCTTAAAGTAGACACTGTGGTTGGCTCAAATAACGTTTTGCATTGGGGGCACTGAGATGCTCTCCCAAAATCAAAAGCGGCACATGCCATATTACTAGCATCATTATTATCTTTACTCTGTTTATAGGCTTCATGGGACTCTTGTTGTGCAGAGTTTGCCTGAAAATGTGGTTTATGTCTTTTGTTTTGAGATCTACCTCGGTTATTATCACCTCTGTAGTTATTGTTACCTCTATTGTAACCCCTATTTGGGTTTGAGTCATAGTTCCCTTGGTTACCATTATCATATTCATTATAATGAGTATCTCTGTAATTATGATCTTGTTGACTCCAAGACGGATAACCCTGATAGTTTCTATAATTACTTCCTCTATGGAAATTCCTATAATTATGACCACCCCTGTGTCGAGAGCTATCAGCTCGTCTCCAGTTCTTTGAAGAAGAACCCTGAAATGATTGGTTACCTTGGTTTTGATAACTATTATGGTTACCTTTTTTATCAAATCTGTTTTGAGGTCCCTGAAATCTGTGTGAATAATTGGGATTGTATGGTGTTGCTGAAGCAACTGGCATAACCTCCTTAATCTTAGTGTTGCCAAAAGTCACGTCGGGGTGTGCAGTGACATATTGGGAACAATATTCTTCCATTTCCTTTAGAGATTTGGGTTTACGCTCATGTATAAATTCCAGGAATGGTTTGTTAACACATGACATAATCTTATCTCTGAGCAACAAATCCATAAGTCCTTCATACGTTTTTTCTGTTTTGGAAAGCTCAATCCAACGATCAACTGTGAGACGTGCCTTTGCAGTGAATTCTGAGAATTCTACCCCTGTCTCAGGCACCATCGTCTTAAACAAAAGGCGATAGCCTTCCTCACTTAGCTGGTATTTTTTTTATCAAAGCCGCCCTAATGACATCATAATTATCCTTATCTGCTTCTCCTACAAGGCATAATCTAGTCAAAGATTCACCTTTCAAGTTTTCTGCTAATTGATTAGCGTATTGTGATTTATCCACATTATGTGTACGACAAGAACGTTCAAATCTATCCAGCCAGAATGTAATATCGTCACTGGACTGATTGAACGGTGGAACCTTAACCTTGTAAGTAGAAGGTTTACCATTACCACTAGTTGCCTGATTAACATTAATCATACTTGTCAATCTCAATTTCTCTAACTCAAATTCATGTTCTCTTATTGCTTTTTTTTTCTTCAGCCTCTCTGTCTAATCTTTTTTGTTCAGCTTCCCTGTCTAATCTTTTTTGTTCAGCAGCAGCTTCTCTTTCTAATTTTTTTTGTTCAGCTTCACTGTCTAATCTTTTTTGTTCAGCAGCAGCTTCTCTTTCTAATTTCTTTTGTTCAGCTTCAAATCTCCTTTGCTCCACCTGCATTTGCAATTTCTTTTGTTCAGCAGCAGCCTCAGCTTCTCTTTCTAATCTTTTCTCTTCAGCCAGAGCTTTTCTCTCTTCTGCAGCTAATGCTTTGTCATATTGAGCAACAGCTCATTCTTCTAATTGTTGACCAGTCTTATCAAAGGCTTTCCCTTGTATAATGAAGTATTCTAATGTAGACATGATGTCTAACAATAATACTAATCACCTGAAACAATAATAATACCACAAGTTCTTAATGACTTGATTAATCAGTACACTATCCCAATATCTGTGGGTCACAAGCCTTAATAAGGTCTTGTATAACAGTAATAATAATCAGGTACTGGTTTATACCATAATCCAAGTGCAGTGCACAGGCAATTGTGTCTTATGAAATATACCTATATAAAACATATGTCAACCAACAGAATACATAAAGTACAAATAGGACTGACAATACGAAAACGTTTGCAGAAATCAAAATAAATCAAATAGGGAAATCAATGAAAATAATCACTGAATCTGCAAAGAATAACAACACAAATGACGTCACAGTATATGAATATAAATTGTGAATAGAACTGAAAGATAGAAGAGGGTAGACCAACAAATTACAAACAATTCAAAACAAAACTAAAGAACAAAGAAATGTTACAAAAATAACAATAATTACAGACTTCACAGCTAACACAAAAGCAACAGTTGTCGCAAGCAAATTTTCAATCAAGAAAATTGCACCTATAGAAAACGCCCACAACGGACCCTCTATGACGTGGGATATTCTGTTGTGAGGACGCCGCCCAACCTTAAACACAACCCGCTGACATATAAACTAACATACTATACAAACAAATAACATGTAACATATCATAAATACATATATCATGTGTGTAATGTGTTGCAAAATAGGCTCAGTTTTACAGTAATGGCAAAGTTATTCTTGTAAAATAAATAAACTGCCACTTTATTGAAATATATATTCTGGCCTTAAATATTAAAGTTCATATATAGAAAACAAGAAGATCCATCGATGAAAATAGGACTTCTTAGTTCAATAATACTGTCTTCCTGTTAACATTGACAAGAATTGATCCAACTGTTCTGTGAAACTCTGTAATGTCTAATGTAAAAATGTCAACAACGCTGACCTACATACTGCATTCACTTGACAGGTCACGTGACGAAGTGTTGACAAAAAGCAAACCAATACTGCAAGTGTGTCGTATCAGCCACAGGAAACGGTCTGGTATCGGTAATCTGTTGACTTCTGAACTTCTGCGAGGTCAAACCCAGAAAGCTGGTCCACCAGTTGATAAGAATCTTTTTTCTTATTAATGATGTCCACCAAATGATAAATATAAGTGGATGGAAGCAGACATCATCATCATCAGTTGATAAACTCTTAATACAAGACCCTTGCCCTGAGCAAGAGACATGCTGAGAAATCTGAAGCTCGCTCGAACATCACCAGAGTTGAATACTGTGTTGTTGTGTTGCTCGTGGTTCGAGTATGGAATGTCAACTTGACCTACGCAGTGGTGTGTAGACATAGATGGAGTGTATAATGTGCGAATGATAGGAAGAGTTCGTGGTGTTGACAAATGTTCTTTTCTCACACTCATGTATGGCTGGAAGTCATCGACACCAACGACTGTGTACCTTTACTAAAGTTTAATTGGACGTACACACTCGACAGCACAGATAGTGACAAATCACAGGTTGGCATAATACATCATGGTACAGTGGATAAATGGTCTTGCAATGTTATGTTACATGGGCACTCATGTAGAATAATAGTATAATGGACTGTCAGTAGCCAAGCACTCAGTATTGCCCATATATATATATATCAACTGAGTTTACTGACAAAGCACGTCAGATTATAAACAATATCCAAGATGGCTTCTAGACCTAATCTCGTCTAGCGAAGATTCCTTAACATAATGTCCAGCACAGATTTTTCCATATAATTATATTGAACCGCTAACAATGGGTTCTCATGTGTAGCAGTGATCTCTGGACTAATCAAGCGATAATACGGGCATCCCTTTTCTCTTCTTGAAAGTCACTACATGTTTGGTTCCAAGATGGCTTCACTCGTGAGCTGTCACTCACGTTTGGATACAGATAATGAATCTGTCCTAAAGTTAGTCATTCATTAAACATTTCATTGCTCTGTAGATTTGATCATGAACAATTGACTGCATTCTACAGGATATAGTGCTGCTAGGAATCAGAATCGTTTTTTTTCATCTAGTTAGATGTATCCTCTCAGACGTACAAATCATCCCTACCGAAAAACGGTGGCTTCGTACGAGAGTTCAAAAGAGTATCTTTATTACCTTGGTTTTCAGAAATATGAGTTTGCCATTCCTTGGCAATAAGAATGAACACTGGGGTAAAGCATACACGATAGGTCTAGACGACTATCACTTTCCCCAAAAAACCACTGAGATCACTTTTTCCCCGGCGTCAAGCCGACATAGAAAAACACAGCCCATCATCAGGGCGAAGCCAAAACACACCTCTCTCGCGACACATCCGCCGAACAGCCTTTGACCTCTCTAGAGACAACAGAACATATAGTTCGACTTAGATATGTAAAGATATACAGATATAAGACAGATTCGTCCTACACAGACAAACAATACACATAAATTCAGGCCATAGATATTCTGAAGCAAGAACAATCTATTACTACCCAAACAAAGAATAAATCGCAGTAAAACTGGATTCATCCGCGGAGTTCGATCGAAAGAGACGGCACAACTTTCAAGGGAAGTAACTCAATAATGACTTTCCCTTAAGCACTAAAAAATATCTATTTTGTTTACAAAATATTTGCGAACATAACAAGTATACCAATGTATAATATTGTAAGATATCAAAGACTGCACGTAACAATGACTCATATCGTCACCAGCATTTATCGTGGAAGTAAACTTATTCGGCGTTCACCTTATTAGTTTTTGGGATGAACTGGGGCCATTTTGTATCTTCGACACCTGGGATGATACATTAGTCAACAGAAACAGTAAGGATTATGTTCATGGAATAAAAGTACCAACGGATAACACAGACCCAAGGGAAGAAATACAAAATAGGTAACAGTGTGAGAAGTGGCCACGTGAATGAGAAAGCGTGTGTTGATTTTATTGTGGCTGGAAATTATCTATTAATCTTGTTGTCACATATTGTTGTGTGTGTGTAGAGTAACCTGTTCTTTCATTAGACAGGGAGGCAAAGACTGTCTTATAATAAAGCATAGTTGTACGGATAGGCTGGATGAGAGAAACCTACTCACTCCAGAGATATATCTTTCCCTCAACCTACCACCTGTGAAATCTATTTTCTATACATTCTCGTGTATCTGTCAACCTTTACTCTTTACTTAGACTGGGCCCAATAAACCAATTAACCTACCGTACGACAAACTGTCTATTTCGGCAGCTCACCTTTTTGTCCCCGCCCTCTTTTCTGTAAACACTGGCTAATGCAGTGTTTACAATCTTCGTTAACTTGTCAATCGTAACAGGAAACAAATCACGCTTTGTTTTACTCACGCGAACTCATCTGTCAATCGTATAATACGTGACAGACAGACAGTACGTGAAAAAGGCGGAACTGACCCTTTGAAGTTTGCTCAGGGGAAATTTAAAAATCTCTAATATCCTTTGATCTCGGAACACGAGCATTATACAGGTAAATCCGCTAGGAGAGCAGAAGATCACCACTCCAGATGAGAACCTCTGGAAGACCGAAACGTAAGCCTTTATCTTGCATCGCTGCTTCTGAATTTTTGTCCCACACAGTAGTGCGAATTAACGCCTTAGGAGATGAAAGAAATCCAATTATATATATAGCTGTTTTCTTTAACCCAACCATCAGTGTCAGTCAGAATTTGAGAAGAAGTCTAGAACGTTGTCAGAACCATTTCTTTTGGATTATTGTTTAAAAAAGTGATTCGTGGAGATTTTCATTTTGGATTTTCTGATAAATAGTTCTAAGTGTTAGAAGTATTTCACAGTGATAGCATTTAAAGTTAAACACTTAAATACTTTAAACATACAGTTAAATACTTCACTTAGATCTTTTTCTTTGCTAGTAAGGCGAATTAAATAAAATAACGCGTAGCGAGTTTCATAACCAGATATTCAATTAAAATGTTAGACCACATCACCGACGCTACATAGCAGAGACGAGGCGGTAATTTGTGTTTACATTGTAGACGGACGCAAACACTTAAACTCTCCAGGAGAGAGAGAGAGAGATAAACAAGACGGTTAGCCAGACCGGACTTAGATAGGAATGACAGAGCGGACGACAGACTGTCTTGTTCCCGTATATATATATATATATATATATATATATATATATATATATATATATATATATATATATATATATATATATATATATATATATATATATATATATATATATATATATATATATATACATATATATATATATATATATATATATATATATATATATATATATATATATATATATATATATATATATATATATATATATATATATATATATACATACATACACACACACATAGAGTTGTAGCATTTTCCCATAAATGTTTCATGTATTTTTAGCAGACCTGATCTCAAGTGGACGAACCAGCGGTCTTTTCTTTTCCTTCTCCATTTCCATAGTTAAGTGTGTACTAGCCGAAGATACTGTATGACTATAAAATATACTACTGGACTTACAAAATCCAGGATACTATTTTATCAGCAAACAGTGGCGTATACCTAAAACATTATTATTATTTTCCCCAACACCTGACAGTTGTAATCCAAATGGAGTACTAATATATACACTGTGCAGGACTGGCCCTCTGGCAAAGAGTCATCCGATAGAAAATCCATCATCATCATTTTGAACATTTGTAGCAACCAGATTTCTCCAGATTTTCTAGAAGTGTTTCATTCTCTTAAAACGGTAAACACCAAGGATTCTCACACGATTAAATATTTGTAGTAACCCTATATATACATCCAGATAGTAGTTCTAGACCGAGCGACAAACAAGACTGTTTTGCCCCGCCCGCCCTCAACACTGCAAGAGTTGTCGCAACAGAAATATTCAGTTGTAGTTCCTGTGTCTATACTCACATTCCCCTCTGCACCCATACCCATTTATACTTAGTTTTTTACACGTTTGTGTGTCTTGTTGTCACATTTTGTTGTGTGTGTGTAGAGTAACCTGTTCTTATTTTAGATAAGGAGGGAAAGACTGTCTTGTAACAAAGCATAGTTGTATGGATAGGCTGGATGAGAGAAACCTACTCACTCCAGAGACATATCTTTCCCTCAACCTACCACCCGTGAAACCTATTTTCTATACATTTTCGTGTATCAGTCAACCTTTACTCTTTACCTAGACTGGGCCCAATAAACCAATTAACATACCGTACGACAATGAGAATATCCAGTCTATATGAATCAAACTGTAATTAGGCATACAGCTAGGTCACTGGAGACTGTCGTTAGTCCACACAGTAGCTGAAGCCAAAATTTTATTTTTAATTTCTGTAATGACAAATTAAGACTACTTCTATGCAATACTGCACACATCTTCGAATAAATTGTCGGAAAAAATACATTAAGCCAGTGCTTTTTACCCAGGGGTGCATGCACCCTCCTGGGGATGAGAGACCTACCTTCAGATGGTGCGAAACATGCCAGTTGTTTTAAAATTTGATATTATATTATACACATAATTCCAATGTATTTGTACAAAATAGAACATTGACAACGTTAATTAAATACCGAATCTTAGTCACATTTTGTAAATAACATTTTCCCAAAACATACTTGTGTCTCTTTTTCTCATTTTTGGCATATTTTGTTAGCTAGAAGATAATGGCATGCGAAGCTTCGTACAATGATGCAAAGGGGTGCGAATCTTCTTAAGATGGTGTAAAGGTGTGCGGGACTTCTAAAAGGTTAAGAAACACTGCATTCAGCGGCAGAAATAATACTTTGGCAACACAGTTAGTGCACTAAAAGTAGATACTTTATTTATTTATTTTTATTTTTATTATCCTTTTTTTTTGGCGGCAGCAGTGGGTCGAATAACTGATGTTTGGATCATCAACTTTCTGATGTATTTTGTTTTCATAGAAGGTGGATTTCTGTAAAATGTTTAATGCTGTACGTCTGCATAAGTGAACTAAACATCGCAATAATTCTGATTATATCTTAAATTAATGATTGCCTGTCTTGTATTTTTGTACAGCATAGAGTATAATAATGCTGTACCCAAAAAATAAATAAATAGAATAAATGGCAGTATATAGAACATGGAGGCCGTAAGGAGGCAGCCCCTCCACCATGCAAAGGCACAACAGGCCAATCACCTGTTTGCTTTAAAACATGATTACACGAAATACAAGAGAGAAAACCGGACTGATTCTAAAGGCGACGAACTGGAATGGACTACGGACTACGACTTATGGAACTTGGAACACAAGAAGTATAAATGGGAAAGAAGAGGAGCTGGTGGAAGAGATGAGGAAAGCACAACTAGAAATCCTGGCTATAACGAAAACAAAGAAAAAAGGACAAGGAGTCATGGATCTCGATGGCAACACGCTGCTCTACAGTGGTGTACCCACATCTGAAAGAGCTAAAGGGGGCGTGGGTTGCATTGTGGCCAAAAACCAGAAAGATAGTATCATGGGATGGAACTTTGTCTCGGAGCGCATTACGGTTGTAAAACTGAAAGAAGGAGAAACCATAGTCAACCTGGTCATAGTGTATGGGCCAAATGAGGATGAGAGATCAGAGGTCAAGGTGGAATTCTTCAAGCTGCTTCAAAGGACAGTGGATGACTGCCTAGATGAAATTATCATGCTCGGAGATTTCAATGCCAGAGATGGAAATGACCATGCTAGATGGGGTGGAGTTATCGGAAGATATGGAGAAGATACTCTCAATGACAATGGAAAGCGACTCCTTAGATTCTGCAGTGAGCAGAATCTGATCATTACCAACACAAAGTTCCCCCATAAGCGCATACATGCATACACTAGGTGTGAATCAACAAAGAATGAGAAGTCAGTGATCGACTATGCAGGGCCGGATTAAGCTAGTACGGGGCCTGTAGCATATGTTAAGAAAGGGGCCCTATATTAAAAAAAAAAAAAACAATAAAACAACACAAATATATTTGAACATACACATTTTTAATTTGCATAGTAATTCTTCTTCTTCTTCTTCTTCCATCCTTAGCCACCGACCGACAAAGCAGTCCGTGGCCAGTGCGCCTAGTGGCGCCTTAGGGCAACAAGAAATCAACTGTTGTTCCGTTACGCCTAGTGGCGTTTATTGGTACAACAGAAAATTAATTGTTGTTTCCGTAATCAGAGTGACTGGCAAGCGGATGATCAGCCCGCTGTGGCATAGTAATTATCATTATCAAAAGTAACAACACAGTCAACATTATTGTTTAAATATTAATGTTTCTACATTTAGCATGAGCAAATTTGTTGATGATATAATAATAATAATAATAAATTCTTTAAGCGCCAAACACGGCGCATAAGGCAGAAACCAGTGCTCTCCAGGTTGTTCGTTGTGACGCCACTCCTCTTAGCTCTTGCACATTATTTAGGCCCAACGTTCTTCCTTCTCTTATTATTGTTCTACTGAGTGTTTCTTTTGGTCTTCCTTTTTTCCGCTTACCCTCAGGAAACCAAGTGAGCGCCTGTAGTGGTATTCTGTTGTTTTGCATTCGTAGGACATGACCGATATATGACCATCGTCTTTTCCTTATATAGTCGGAGACATATTTCTGCCTAGAGTCTTCTCTTATTTGCCGATTAGTCTTGAATTCTTTCCAACTGATGTTCATGAGTTTTCTAAGACATTTGTTCTCGAATGTATTCAGCTTGTTCTCCAATGATTTTGTTATTTTCCAACTCTCACAGCCGTATGTTAACACTGAGATAACATTTGAATTAAACAGACGAAGCTTGGTATGTATATTCAATGATCGTAATTTCCAAATGTTAGATAATCTATTGAAGGCGCTAGCTGCCAAAGCAATTCTAGTATGGATTTCTCTTGTTGTGTCACCATCCTGAGTCATTTTACTGCCTAAATAATTGAAACTTTCAACTTTCTGTAGTTTTTTCCCCGTTCAAGATGATATCAAAGGTCTCGTTAGAAAAGTTCATAGCTTTAGTTTTAGAGGCATTTATTTGGAGACCAATTTTAACCGAGAGATGACACAAATTATTTATTGCTTCTTGGGATTGTCTTGGTGTTGAACTTAAGAATGCTACATCATCTGCGAAATCCAGGTCCCCTAGGAATTTTCCATTTGTCCATTTTATACCCAATTGTTCATTGTGGGTATAGTTTCTGTCGCGAAATTGGTTTCAAGCCATTGCAAACGGGATCAGTTAGATTTATAAACCCGTCTACGATCGAACGACCGCTTTCAAAATGGCGGCGTATAAGCGAAACGTGTATCGGACAGAGGGAATCGCCAACGATAAATAAACACAGAAGGGAATCCGTAGGAAAAGGATTTTACATTTCAGTACAGGGAAGGATGGTGTATAACTGCATATAAGATGGAACGGTAGGAAGTTCTCATTTACGGAGATATATGCGTATTTCGGCTGCCCACAGTTACGCTAACAGCTGGTAAACCCACTTCTGTTCGAAATATTAAAATCAACAAATAACAGTTTGGGAATTTACATGGATAGGAAGATAGAGTTTTATCAGCTGTATAAAACTAGATAAGATGGAACAATATGGATATTATATATGCCGAGAATGATAAAGGCAAAATTTCAGTCGACGCACAGATCTGCTGAAATCACGGTTCGGGAAGGATTTTTTCAGGTCTAGTCTTAGGCTGTGACGTATCTGCTCTCCGATACGTTCGCGCTGTCGTATATAAAGCGGTTCGGTAAAACTCTGAGAAGACACAACGCAAGAGGTTGAGACAAGACTGAGGGCAGATAACGCCACGACTCTAAATCCATCTGAAGTGTGAGCGGATCGCCAGAAAATTTCAGTCTAAGTGTCGGGAGTCTGAGGGTAAGCGAATTTACGATAGCTATCCTGTATAATAATTTCTTTTATTTTGTATTACAGGTTCATTTAGAATTCACAAAATATGCCTGTATAATATTCATTGATATAACGTATTATTATTTTAATATGATTTATTCATGTGCTTAGTGGAAGATGGTTGCTTGTACAAAAACGTATCAAAACTAGCCCCACAGCCAAATAGAAAATATTTATTATATTTAATGCTGTATCTCGTCGATATTAAATGCATTATCGCTTACGAAGATAAAGGCAGTCCCATGACCAGAGATTGTCTTAGGGAAATAAATTGTTAGAAGCTTCAGCATGGAAGATACCGCTTTTACGAGGTTAGGTGACTAGTCCCCTTCCTCGCTGCCTTTGCCTTCCCTAGTTCGAGCGCACAACTTTGTACCCATTTACAGCTGGTAAACTGGAGTGTCCTACAGCCAGTTTCAGTAGAAAGCAACCTGATCACGTGGTCACTCACTTTATTTATTTTATGTATTAATTTTGGGTAGTTGCTAAGATAGCATCAGATTTGAATTTGTACTTGATATGATTTGGAAGGATCAAGTTATAGAATATGAAGGGATGTATAGGAGCGGATTAAACCAGATGATGTTTATTACTGATATGTTAATATTAATTCTGTATCATTGAACTGATGTTACTTGCTATGACTGTATAACTTTGACACCTGATGACTGACTTGTCTGACTTATGTGCTAGTCAGTTATACTTAATTGAAATGTTAATATTAATGCTATATCACTGAAATGATGTCCTTACTTACTATGATTGTATAACGGTGACATCTGATGACTGACTGGTCTGACATCTGTGCTAGTCAGCTACAAGTCTAGCCAGATACTAGCCAAGGCTGATATGTTACAGGTTCCATGAAATAACTCAAACCAGACTGTCCAGTATCAGAAGCCGGTGCAGTTTACCCGAGGCAATCCCACAAAAGTGCAGGACCCCAAAGAGTGAACTTCAACTGGTCATTGGCATCCCTACTGTTGGGCCTACCAAGTCTGATACCAGCAAAGGACAGTTTCAGCAGTATCAAGTTGGAAAGATAAGTGTCCTGTTTGACACTGACCACCTATACATGTGAAACAGCCAATAGTTGAAAACAATAAGTAACCATACATAAACTCAGTCAACTGATGACAGTTATCCTTAAATTCAAAGGACTAATAACAGTGATTTCAGTAAATTTATTATTTAAGATCTTGAAGTATAAACAGACAATAATAGTAATTGTGTGAATATTTTTATATATATATGTGTATACTCTTTTCCAACTAGTAGAAATAGAATATTAATGTAATCATTAAACTAATTTAACGGTACCTGAGGATTTATTCACTTTTTCCATTTTGTGGGTTCAGTGAATGTACATTTTACTTATCCCCTAGCATATAAGTAATCATAAGATAGTCACAGGGAGGAGACACCTTAAATCCTGGTACTACTTCTTACCAACTGGGCCAGGGTTTTCACAGTCTGACTATTGTTATGATAACAATACACCAGTGCTTATTTCTAAGACTGGGGTATTACTTGTAAGGTCAGAACTATTTACTGGCATACTCTTACATAATAAATAAATTTAAATAACCTCCCGCTACAGTTTCTCATAACCCAATCAATAGCTATTCCAAAAAGTAGTGGTGACATAATACAGCCTTGTTTCACCCCTGTTTCTACTGTAAACCATTCTGTATTCCCTTTATTTGTTCTAACACAACATCTTGCATTGTCATATAGCGCTTTGATTATATTCACATATTTTTTGTTGGAAAACCATAGATTGTAAGTATCTTCCACAATGATGGGCGGTGTAGACTATCAAAGGCTTTTTGAAAATCGACGAAGGTGATAATAAGTGGCGATTGCCTTTCCACTGATTCTTCTATAATTGTTCTTAGTGTGAATATTTGATCAATACATGATCGTTTCGGCCTGAAACCCGCTTGTTCTTCTCTGATCTTTTCGTCAGCATGCAATTTAAGTCTTTCTAACATCATGCAACATAATAATTTTCCAGGTACTGATAATAGAGATATACCACGCCAGTTATTACAGTCTGATAGATCACCTTTCTTCGGTAACTTTACAATAATACTGTCTTTCCATTGTTGTGGTGGTTGTTCTTCTCTCCATACTTCATTTATAATATCTAAAATTCTCAAGAGGTTGTTGTCATTAACTGCTTTAATCATTTCCCCTGAAATTTCGTCAACTCCAGCAGCTTTAAAATTTTTTAATCTTTTAACGGCTTGTTTGATCTCGTCCAGCGTGAATTCATCGCAAGTTATTGGCAAAGTGGTTGTGGATGTTTCATTATTAAAATCAGGTGTTACTGTTGGTGGTGGTCTGTTTAGCACCTCCATGAAGTGCTCAGCCCATCTCTTCATTTGTTCTTTTTCTGTTGGTATTGAATTCCCTAATTTACCTTTAACAGGTGTTTCCATAGCAGTAGGCTGGTGACATAGTTGTTTTGTAATTTGATAAAGGCACCTACTATTACCAGTTCTTGCAGCATTTTCAGCTTCTACGGCCAGTTCATTGATGAAATGTCTTTTATCTCTTCGAGTTTTTGTCTTCACTTCTTTATTTAACAAGTTATAAGTTAGTTTGCAAGATTCAACTGCATTATGTGTACTTGCCGCTAGTAGTTTAAGTTTTGCTGTTTTCCTTTCTTGTATTTTATCCCAAGTATCTTCTCTCATCCATTTTTTTCTTTTTATGTACTAGGTATCCGGTGGTCGCTACAGCTGCTTCTGTCATTGCTGTTCTCAGTTGTTCCCATTTAGTATCGATTGTCTTGGTGGTGATATCGTTGTCAATTTTGCCTAAAGCATCGAAATAGTTATTCATTTTGACATTATATTCCTTCTTTATATCATTTGATTGCAGTCTGTGTACATCTATTCTTCTATTTTTATTCGGTTGGTATAACTTCTTCAGTTTAATTCTCATTTTAGCTATGCAGAGGTTATGATCGCTTCCGATCTCTGCACCTCTGTATGCTCTGACGTCTTGAACTGATGAGCGAAATTTAGCGCTTATGCAGAAGTGATCTATCTGGTTCTTAGTTCTGCCATCAGGTGAATTCCATGTTATCTTGTGGATATTCTTATGTGGAAAGATGGTGTCTGCCACAACGAGGTTTGATATTTCACAAAGTTCTAGAAGTCTTTCGCCATTTTGATTCATACAGCCTATGCCATGAGTACCGAGATATCTTTGTACTCCATCGTTGTTGTCACCTACTTTGGCGTTAAAATCACCCATGACTGCTATTATGTCATGCTTGGGTATTGTGTTGATGATATAGGATGTATCAATTTCACGCAGAAGTTTATGTTCAATGCTCATTAGTGTGAGACTGTTAATCTCTTTTGACCCATGGTGCTCCTTAGTTCATTTTTAATAAGTTTCAGTTTTGAAAATGATCGTTCTCCACTGCAGTTGGTTACCATTAGTGACAAATAGATGCGCAAGGCGATTTCTACATTTGGAAAACAAGACTCCAAAGAATTGTCAATTATCAAACGGTAAAACTGTAACTCTACAAGGACTAGAGTAGCGCCAATATGAGAAGCAAGATCAGTTTTCAACAGTTCTGTAAACTGCACAAGTTCTTCACAAAGATTTTCTTCTAGATCTTCCGGATATGATTTAATAAGATTCGATGATCTCGTTACCACCTCTTCAGGTGTAAACGACTGTAACTGAAGAAGGAATCCAAATACATCATTCAACTTTTGATAAGCTTTCTGGCATTTTGACAAGGCAGAGAGCAAGCAATCAATAAGGACAAGAAATGTTCGGCTGTTAAACTGCTGAGAAGGCGTTTGAGATTCAACAAGTGGATCAAGTATGCTGGAACCACTGAAATCATCATACTCTCGATTTCGTTTGTGTTTTCTTCGAGTTTGTTCTTGATAATGTTCACACTCAATCAGATCCTTGGCCTTTTGCTCTATGTCTGCAAAAGTAGACCGCATAGCTTGAATATACCCCCGCAGGGATTCATAGAGTGCACAAGCTGTATTCAAATCTTGGTCAGAAGATTGCAAAGAAGCACTGGTCATTTGAAAACGTTGTAATACTTGATCCCACAGTACGATCATTATTCCTGTTTCTAACTTCATCATGGTTGAAAGTAGACCACGAGCCTGTTGACGACACTCTGCCTTCTGATCATTGTTATCTGAAATATCATCCAAGACTTGTTTTATTGCAGAAAAGCTGTGTAAAAGTGCTTTTGTTGCATCTGCCCGAGCGGACCACCTGGTATCTGACAGTCTTTTCACAAAGGGCAAATGGGACTTATTATGAGTACCGGCAGCACATAATGCAGTAGAAAGGAGACCGCACCGGTAGGTAGAAGCAGAAAAGAAGGTGTACCGGCTTTCAACAAATCCAAAGAAAATGGCTGCTTCTTGACAACCTTCAGCAGCACATTTTCCAACCAAATTTAGTGAATGTGCAAAACACGGAATGTAATGCGCAAACTTATTCATCTCTTTAATTCGTGCTTGTAATCCTATAAACTTGCCACTCATGTTGCTGGCGTTGTCATAACTTTTACCACGGCAGTCTTTAATATCAATGTCATTTGCCTTTAAAAAATTAAGTAGACTTTTAGTAAGCTGTTCAGCACTATGACCTTCTATATCCAAAAATGTCACAAATCTTTCAACAGGTCCAGATGGCAAAACATAGCGCAGAGTCAAAGTCAGCTGGTCCATATTAGATATATCTGGAGTAGAATCCAATGAAACGGAATAATACTTGTATTTCTTCACTTCACAGAGAATGTGATCCAGTATGCTGGATCCAATCAGATTGATGAATTCCTCACACGTTGTTTTAGATAGATATGATGTATGTCCAAATCCTTTGTTTGCATGAGTACTTATATGCTCTGCCAGAAAAGGGTCAAACTTGGCCAGTAATTCTAACAACCCTAAGTAATTCCCGTTATAAGGGGACCCAACAATTTCATCACTGCCACGAAATGAAAGGCCCCGTTCTGCTAAAAACTTCACTTATTCGCTCTAGAAGTTTGTGCCAATACTTTTCTTGAATGTCCATTTGTTTCACAAGTTGGGAATCGACATGTTCACCTTTGTTTTTACGCATCAACAGTGAAATTAAAGCTTGTTTATGTGAGGAGCTTTCTTCATGTCGACGCAATAGATTGCTTGCATTTTTTCCAGTCATTAAACCCTTCCACAGTAAACTTTGATGAACATTCTGAACTCATAAGCTTGCATGGGAAACAGAATAGGCGCCCTTTACTTTCTGAATAGCATAACCATTTTCTTGCATGTTGCTTGTTTGTAAGTTTATGAATATGTGTAAAATAAGACTTCTGACAGTATCGAGTTTTCTTTTCAGTGTCATACAATCGTACGGATGAAGAGAAGGCACTATCAACATGTTGACATTTTTCACTTCCCTTGGATATCCAATATTCACGTTCACAGTCATCTATATTATTCGACCAGTCACCAATATTATTAGAGTACTTCTTCGTTTCACTTATTCTTTCACATTCAGACTCAGTGTATACTGGGTTTTGCTGTATGTTTTCTGCTGCACAGCCTGCCTAGTACTAGTTGTTCCTGTACTTCCAGCTTCAGCGGTTAGAGTACCACCACCATGAACATCAAAATATTCTGTCAGCTTACGTGTTTTTGGTATCACAAGTTGATCTCTTCTTTCTTTTTCTTCCTTCGCTTTACGTTTTTCACTTCCAGAAGCATAATTACGTCCAATATCTCCTTGTCTACTGCTCATTTTTTGAGTTTTCTAACCTTACAAATCAAGAAACTTTAATCAAGATCGAAAGAGAGTGCGAGCCCGCTGTATACCTCAATTAAAACAGGAAGTTTCCGTTTCCTAAATTCTAGTTTTTATTGTTAATGCAAATTCATTTCACAAAGAACGAAACAAAATTAGAGGGGCAGTCGCCTAGAGCCAAAAAAGTGGCTTCCGTCCAAACGTGACCAAATTTTCAACGCCACTTAAATGGCTTCCGTCCGCAAACAGTTAAGATAAAAACAATGAAGAGTCACACTAAGTCACCCTCTTATGCTCTTTCTCTCACAATTTCGTGACACCAAATGAAAAGGCGCTAAAGATGGCATAAATCACAAGATCATTGGAAGTACAGGAACAACGCTCGTTTTAGAAGATGACCAAAAAATTATGTACATATTTATTGGCGCGGGGCCCCTAAAAGCGCGGGGCCCGTAGCATATGCTACTTTTGCTACTACGTTAATCCGGCTCTGCGACTATGCCATTGTTAGGAGGAGCTCATTCAAATATGTCCGGGATGCTAGAGTCTGGAGGGGGCCAGAGATTTGAAGTGATCACTACCGGCTTACAATCAAACGAACAACTGAAAGAGTTGCTCAGCCTAGGAACTGCCCAGCATCACGCAAGAAACCAAGTAAACGAACGGAAGAAATGAGCATTAAGACCTACAAGCTGAGAGAGCCAGAAATTAAGACCAGATATCAGGGGCTTATTGCTACAGCGGTGAAAAGAACAGAAGAACAACCTGATGACTTGGAAACCCTGTGGCTTAAATTCAAGGACATTATAAAGACAGCTGCTGCAGAAGCATGTGGTGAAGTCCGACTTGGGAACAAGAGAAAGAGGACACCTTGGTGGACAGAGGAAGTCAAAGAGAAAATAAGAGAGAAGAAAATGGCATGGAAACAATACTTAGGAGCTAAAACACAGCAGGACAAACAGAGAAATATAGAGAACATGTGATACTCAGAACAGAAGCAAAGAACAGGTGCTAGCAGCAAAACAGAAGTGTCGCCGTGGGGTTTGCCCAAGCATTATTCATGCTATTGGCAAGGTCAGAAAAACACTTCTTGCTTCTGCTCTCCGAGAAACCGCACACCTTTCTTACCTCTAGTCGTAACACACTGTTGAGCCCATCTGTTGTGGGGTGTGTGGTTAATTTATATTTTTCGTGCTTATTCCTGCCCTTAGCTTTTGCACGACTGTTTGTTTGTATCCCATATAGATAGGAATGTGATGTCCAGGGTTCTCTCTTTATGTGCCTGGCGAATAAACATTAATTCTTAGTATTAACTTACTTTGTGCACACATCTCTTTCTCCAATGAAAGTAATAATAACTGAATGACGGTTTGTAACTTTATTACACATGACGACGAACTTCACATTAGACCCATTGATGTGGTCAGGCAATAAGAACATAATCCAGATTAATAATAATAATAAAAGTCACTCATTTTCATGAACAATTATGAATGTTAAATATGCCATACATTATAATACTTCCATGTAAAAACAGGAATATACATTAGGGTTATCCACACATGCCCACACACACATCTGTGCCGCCTAACGGCTGGTCACTCAATGCCCCTCCTCGCTGCTAAACTCTCTCTCTTTTTTTTTTACCTGCCTTGTTAGCAAAACTTCCCCAGCCAGTCTCATCACGTGACATAGAGTGGCTATTTGGGTGAAGTGGCAAAGTGCCAAACTCGGCGTTAAAATTAATGCATTTTCTACTCCCAACACACACTCTGTCCTACGTTTTCTTTCGCTACCTCTGATTCGTTCCCGAATCTGTTTTCAACTCAACTTATTGGTCGAGCCTTTATTTACAACTCACGAGAAAAACTCACGCTCGTTAACGCGAGTCGGGTTTTCTGAACTCTGATCCGTGTTATCCATACATTATTTTCTCCCCTGTGAACTGTCTTAAGTGTTCATCTGACCTTGCCAATAGCATGAATAATGCTTGGGCAAACCCCACGGCGTCATACGTCCTGTGAAGAATTTAGAGAAAAGCTAGAAAAAGATGCGCAAGAAACCCAGAAATTGTTCTATAAGACCCTAAAGAACATTAGGAAGGAAAAACAATGCCCTCTCAAATTTATAAAGGACAAGCAAGGAAAATTGCTTACTGCCCCGAAGGAAGTAATGGAAAGATGGAAAGAATATTTCTCAGAACTCCTTGATGGTGAGCAAGGTCAAGCATCAGAAATGATAACCACTAGCACAGAAGAGGAAACAAATGGTGATGAAGATGACATAAAGATGGAAGAACTGAAGGCAGCACTGGAGAAAATCAAGATGGGCAAAGCAGCAGGCATGATGGTATAACACCAGAAATGGTTAAGTACATGGGAGCATCAGGCGACCTATTACTCTTAAGGGTCCTACAGGCAGCTTGGTGCAACACGACCATACCAAAGGACTGGGAGATTGCCATCATAACACCAATTTTCAAAAAGGGTGACAATCGACAATGTGGAAACCATAGAGGCATACCCCTTCTCAGTGTCCCTGGTAAAATCTACTCTAGAATCCTAGAGCAGAGACTCCGACGCCTACCCTGATTCATGCTATACATAGCTTCTACAAGTCTTGCAGAAATTATGTGAGGATAGCAAACCATAAGTCAGAAGAGTTCAGGACCACCACTGGCGTAAGACAAGGTGATATCCTGTCACCTTATCTTTTCATACCCCTAATGGACGATGTTATCAAGTCATGTAAGGAGAGAACAAGAAAGTATACAGTGGTGTACTGGAAGATGAGACAGGTATGTATTTCAGAGCTGGCATTTGTTGATGATGTTGCCCTGATTGCTAAATCAGAGGCACATCTCCAATCCAACCTGCAAGTCTGGAAGGAAGAGCTGGAGAAGATAGGGGTGGTCATAAGCAGCTCTAAAACAAAATCCATGGTGATATCACGAGAAGAAAGAAGACATCAGATTAAGCTGGAAGAATAGGTTCTGGAGCTGGTCGACCACTTTAAATATCTCGGAGCTATCATAGACCGAAAGGGAGGCATCAAAGAAGAGTTGGCCACTCGAAAAGCAGTAGCTGGGAGACTTTTTCAGGCCATAAATCGAGGATTCCTCAGCAAGAGAGAGGTTGGTAAAAAACGAAGATGGCTGTACACCGCTCCACCTATGTCCCAGTCTTGACATATGGATGCGAGTCATGGGCAATGACTACAACCCATAAAAGCCAGATCCAAACCTCAGAAATGAGGTATCTGAGGAAGGTGGTTGAAGTAACAAGAAGAGACATGGTCCGCAACCAGACGATACGTCAAGGCCTAAAATCCCACCCCTGCAGACCCAAGTAGAACAGTGCAAACTAAGATGGTTTGGCCATGTCTGCAGAAAGGGAGAAGATCGGCTACCACGACAAGCATGGGAAACAAAAAGCCAGGGATCCAGACCCCCAGGACGACCCAGAGTCCGCTGGGAGGACAACATTAGACAATCTTTGAAGGACCGAGGACTAGAATGGAACCAGGCCAGGAGGAAGACAGCCGATAGGATAGTCTGGCGCTCTCTCTTCCAAACCTCTATACCTCACGGTAGAAGGGGAACGACTAAGTAAGTATATAGAACATGTTGTATAGCGCAGAGTATAAGACCGTCCGATTGGTAGAGTAGTTAGAATGCTTGCATTTCGCGACAGAGTTACCGGGTTCGAAACCTGGTAACTTCACGCTCAAGTATTCTTCGTCTTTAAAAAGCAATCAGTGATCATCACGCCTGGTGGCGTCTTGTAGTGTGGAAACAAACGGTCTCCACTTTGCTCGGTCGGCAGCCATCCGCCGTGTAATGTCCCAGCTATGGTTCATGCTTTGCTTCTCTGCCTCCACAGTTCTCCGCCAGGTAGCTTTTGGCCGGCCTCGCTTTCGTTTTCATTCTGAAGTCCGTAGCATGGCAGTTCCGGTGATGGTGTCAGGGTCTCATCTCTAGGATAGCTGCAAAAGGGCACGTGACTCGACTTTTGCGTTATGAAAGAGAAAGGCGGCTAGGAAGGGAGCTTGTCATTCCACCTCGTAAGCTGGACCTAGCTATAGTCGAGTCTCTAACACTTCACTCCCCTAAGGCAGTATCTGCTATGGTATGTTTTTTTGTTTAAAAAATTATATATTCTTCTTCGTACACTCTCAGGCGTCAACTTGAATATTTTCAAAGAAAGCAGAGGTGACCTTGAGGCTATTTCTCCATAGACTTTTCCAGGAATGGTACTGGTGACTGCCATATGTGCTTTATGTTGCTCATATGTTGCGCATCTCTGAAGCAGGTATTCAGCAGTCATTTTAACAGTGCCACAGTTACCACTCGTCGGTAGGTAGAAAGGGAAGTCTTCTTCTTCTTACACTTTCAGACGTCAACTTGAATATGTTCAAAGAAAGCAGAGGTCTTCTTGAGGCTATTTCTATCTTCATAGCGTTTTTCCAGTAATGGTATTGGTTCAAAAAAGGGGATACTCCGACTGTATCGTCGTGTTTTGAGCGCCTATTACAAATGCTAAACCACCTAGCTAATATGGTACGAGTATAAACTGGATGACTCGAGATTTTCCCAACAAGAAGGATTTGTAATAAACTTCTTGTTTTGAGATTACTGTGACATTCAAACAAGTACTACCATGTCTGACAAACATTCTTAACCTTGTCCTCATTTAGAAGAAAGCCTGCCATCGCGTTAACTGCTTATGAATCATAATCGAAACAGGAATTTCAAATCTATTTAGACATTTAGGGAATTAACAAACTTCCTTGGTATTTCATACATAGGGAGGTGACAGTTGCAAGTTCGTGAATGCAATATTTCGTTTTTTTTTTATCGATACTAGATAACACAGACAGCTGGTTAAAAGCAACACGGAAAACAAGTTAAGATACACTATTTCCTAATTTTATTTGCGTTTCTATTTTTGTGTTACGGACAATCTTAACGTACTACTGTATACTGCAGAACTTCTTCATTCGAACTGGAAACAGATAAAACAAAACATAAAACTCTTACAAAAAAAGACTGAAATTACTTGTCCATTTTACTATGACACCTCTTTTAAGGTAGGAATTTGAATTATGATCTGACCTGAGCAGGTATTGAATTTTTTTATACAACTATAAGTGTAAATCGAAGTCATAGCGTTGAAATACACATTTCTATATAAATCGACACTCTGTTATTTAAATTTCTGTGTATATCGACATCACCGTGTTAAAACACATTTCTCCTGAGACTGTATGAGTTACTTGGAACATTCACAAATGCTGAGTAAAAACACTTCAGTACGAGCTGCGAGTCTTGCAGTGTTTTATATTCTATGTGTTAGGATCTGTATGGGCACGACGGAACTCAACGCAGAAGAGGGCAAGGAATTTACGCTAACTTGTTCTGGAAGCGTCACAAAAGAACTCAGGTAAGTTGCACAGAAAGACTACCTGGTGTCTACGTGTGTGTTTTAAGAACAAAATTGTTTCTTAAATTGTTTTGTCCGCTCTTTGAATAATGAGTTTGATTCCTTATGATTTGTTTAACTGTGAGTGTTTTAATTTATTAATTGTTACAGTTTTCAGTTCGTTTGTGCTGAGGAAGTTTGTGCTATTCACCTCGAAATAATAATATACAGTCAATTTACAGTGATGTTATATAAATTATAAGACAGTATCTCTTAAATACTTGATTAAAGAAAAATAGTATCAATTTCAAAGCCCGAGTAAATCCTACAGAAATTAATGGGGCAAGGCAGAGTTAATAAGAAGAAGCGGAACCTAAAGAGACAGAACTGGGCCAACTGCGGAAACTCGTAAAAGATGGCTTTCTCGGACCAAAGAGTCTTTTGTGTTTGGACATGCGCCCTAATATAACGGACTAGGTTGAACGGGACGCGCCTCGCCAAAACTTAAAAAAAAAAAAAAAAAGTATTACGGGTTCATTGCTGACTGATCTCGTGATGTTTTCACTATATGGGATATCACACTTCTTCTTCTTTGATCCTTAGCCGCCGACCGTCAAAGCAGTCAGTGGCCATCACGCCTGGTGGCGTCTTGTAGGGCAACAACAAATTGATTCCACTTTGCTCGGTCGGCGGCCATCCTTCGTACAGTGCCCCAACTCTGGTTCATTCCCTGCATCTCAGCCTCCACAGTCCTCCGCCAAGTTGTTTTTGGTCGGCCTCTCTTTCGTTTTCCTTCAGGGGTCCATAGCATAGCTGTTCTTGTGATGGCATCAGGGTCTCTTCTGAGGACATGGCCAACCCAGCTCCAGCGTCTGCCAGCTATGATGGTGTGCATGTCCTCTTGCTTGCTCCGAGTAAGCAGATCTTGGTTGGTGACGGTATTCGGCCAAAAGATTCGGTGAATTTTTCTTAGGCATGTGTGGGGATTTCACACAATACACCCTAATTATAACCGAAAGTTCCTCACCTCGGGTCAGGTTGAAAGGCGTTTTGAATCTCAAAAATTAAGAATACTGTCTAGGATAGACAGATTATTTACTTCTTGTTACCTGTGTTACCATACATGATGTGGTTGTAAGCCCCATGCACAATCTTCATATTAGTCGCTTTGTACGATATGCCTGAGGATGCAGGGCTCCTACCCTTTCTTTGTCTCACCAGCGTTCCCCCCCCCCCCAACCCCCGAGAACTATATGGGGTGCTAGTTGTGTATGCTCCCTAACAACGCTCGGTCACTGAGGTCATCTTTTCCGTTTGAGCTCAAGGTTTCCCTATGGTAAATGTTAGCACTGTAACTGGTGTGGATTTACTGTCCTGGTCATGCAGGGGTACGCGACAATGAAAGCGCTGACAGACTAGCTTCAAGAGCACCCACAGAGGGTGCACTGGATATGGATAAGGGAGAGATAGTGAGGGCAATTAATGATCGCCTTTTAGAGAATGACACTGCAATCGATGAATCATCAAGGCTAAGATAGCATCAAACGTAAGACCAGCAGGGATGGACGTATGAGTGGATGCATCCGGCGTGTATACAACCAGCGTGCAACAGGAGCAAATAGCATTCATACCCTTCGACATTTGCTGAGGGAGACTGAGCACCTATGGGTTTGCTCGGAGTGCAATGACGTCGATTCTGATCAAGTTATTTACTTACTTAGTCATTCCTCTTCTACCATGGGGTGTAGAGGTTTGCCAGGGAGAGACAGACAGAGAGAGAGAGAGAGAGACAGAGAGAGAGAGAGAAAGAGCGCACCATACTATCATATCGGCTGTCTTCTTCCTGGCCTGGTTTCAGTCTAGTCATCTGTTCTTCAGAGATTGTCTAATGTTGTCCTCCCTGCTGACTGTGGGTCGTTTCGGAGGTCTGGAGTTTCTGATCACCAATAAAAATAACTGTTCGCACTATACTTTCATTTCTGTCATACTACTCCAGCTGACCCCCTTAGCAGGAAGCTGGTGATGAAGTCCCCGTGCTCTCGTAACAGCCGTTTCTGTAGCAATTTGTTTGACATGAGTAGGTCGCCAGCCAAATGCACAAACTCATATTATTTGACCCTTATAACACGCCCCCAAGCAGTATCGGCTCCGGGGAGAAGCCAATGGGACCGTTGGCTCGGGGTGCTAAAACTGTTCAACAAAAGAAAGAAAAAAATTAAATACAATAAATCAATCATAATAGAGAACTGTGATTTTGTTTTTGTTTTTAAAGCACGAATTTCTACAAATATTAGTTTGCAAATGAAATGGCAAAACATTAGGTATGAAGATTTTACTACTCAATTTTTTACAATGAATATATATGCGTCCATGTTGGTACCAAATAAATAGTTGGTTTTGGGACGATTGCAATACCTGTTGGCTCTGGCTGACTGAACCCTTAGAACCGGCCCTGGCACCAGCAAGCAGTAAACATGTTCTTTCTTTTCTCTTTCTCAGAGACCCCCCAGGCACTACAGGGGGATGTATCTTTAACAAGTAAAAGTAGTCCCATAGCAGATACTGCCGTGGGGAGTGAAGTGTTTCAGACTTCACCATACTAAGTCCAACATCGAGAGGTGGGGTGACCAGTTCCCTCCCTCGCTGCCCTTTCCTTCTCTAACTCAAGTGCAAAGTCAGGTACCCATTTACAGCTGGGTAGACTGAAGCGTGTCGATACTGTGAATCGAACCCAGCATCTTTGCCGCGAGAGACCAGCGCTCTAACCACTCTGTCAATCGGACGCTCGATGTATCTTTACAGAGCCAAAATATTTTATTTCTCTGTGCCCTCTTTGTTTCATTCTTTAAAAAACAAAAAAACAAACATCATATTGTAACGGTTTACTGGGAGGTACAAAATTATTTTTTATAAATTGAATCGCAGACACATAACATTTGAAAATTACTAGTGTTTAATCAGTAAGTAAATGTAGTTTGAATACCAGACAAGTAATAAAGACTACAAAAACTATGTTACTTTAATCTTTCAGGAACATCTGGTGGACATCCAATAATAAAGAGCTGTCAAAATGCTACCTTGGGAAAGAACGCTGCATCAACAAGGAAGCAATGCAATATACGGCCATAAACTCCAACAGATATCAAAAGTACACAAGCAAGCTAACGATTCACAAAGTCAGTTCAAACCAGAGAGACCAAATCTTTAAGTGCGGAGATGATGGCAGTAAAATCTACAGGGAGCAGTCATTCCTTCTGCAAGTGTACCACATTCCAGAGTCTCCAGTGTGCAAGGCTGAAGAACTCTCCCGTGGACGCATTAAAGTATCGTGTAATACGTCAAAAGTGTACCCGGATATTATTTGTGAAATATCTCAAGAATTTCGCAATGACACTGACATTTTGGACGAGGGTATCAATTTCAGTACTGCTATAGGCACAACCAATGTTCTATATAATGTTAATTCATTCACAGACGGGACAGCGGCCTATAAAAAAGCAACGTGTGGGACTGTGATCAACACTGTGCTGCCAGGGTTGTACAGATTCAAAGTGAAGATGTATCCCAATATTACAAATGGGCTAGTGGCTTCGGTTGATGGATACACAGACATAATTAGAGTAATTTCTTCAGCTGAAAGTCGTGGAGAGCGAGTACTCATAGACAAAGAAGGCAGAGAACGCAGCGTAGACCTACCATCTGGGGCACTAGGGAAGGCAGAATCACTTACCGGAGAAGAGAGTTCCACATCTAAAGAAGGGCAAACAATTAATAGAGAGGTGAATATCAGCCAGCTAGAATCGATATGCGAGAATGATAAGGATATTATCAGGCGGCAGCTAATTGTCATAATGTTCTTAAGTTGCTTACTAGCCTGCAACTTGCTGTTTCAAGCTTATCCCTTAATTAAAGATATGTGTAACAGGACAAAGAGAAGTGACAGAGCTCAGGTCTGAACTGTCCACTTTGGCTTTCATGTCAGCATAGCTCCCCCGCGCCCTCCCCAAAAGTGTAACCACTGGCTACATGGTGTATACTCATCTTCAACTTAGAACTTTATTTTGGGAAGAAAAAAGTATACGCAGTGTTTTATCTTTAAAAAAAAATATTTTACCATCAGCTGTGGTAAATCCCTGCTTAGATATAAAAATCATAACTTTTATTAAAATCACTGCATTGTGACTGCATATATATATATATATATATATATATATATATATATATATATATATATATATATATATATATATATATATATATATATATATATATATATATATATATATATATATATATATATATATATATATATATATATGTATAATTTGTTTGTGCTTTGTACAAATCTTTATACCTTGAAATTTCTTCTTTGAATTTGAAAGTTACTCTTTAGGTTCTCTTGGTAACGCCATGAAATCATTGTTGACCAGATCGTTTTAGTTTTGACGAAAAAAAAATTAAAGTATTTTCAGTGGTTTTTATAGATGCTTTTAAAGCCTAAATCAGGGAGGCTGGTGTAATGGCTACGACGTTGTACTGGCGACCAGGTGTTCATGGTTCAAACCCGGCCGTCGGCGTTTGAAGAAATGTTTACGACCGGAAATTTGACTGAATAACCTGAACGGCTCCTGCACATAAATCCCGTGTGGATGGGAAGGAGCGAAGCTCCTGACCGGGTTGGAAGGAAAGTCCACTGACCCCCCAGCCTCGCAATGACATGTCATTGGGCCGAAGGGCTGAAAGCTCAAGTGCCGCTGGTTAAGGAAAAAAAAAAAAAAAAAAAAATATAAAAAAAAAAATATAAAAAAAAGCCTAAATCAAGGGAAATAACTTCATGCGAGAATGAAGGGAAACAATAAAAAAAAAATGATAAAATAATCTTTCAGACTTTCATGCTGACAAGATCGATTAGGCATGGGTGTCCCTGTGACGGTATTGCCTCCCCTGCTTTGCAGTAGTGGTCCACCAAAACTCAAGAGTACCTAATATAGGCTTCAATGGTGTCTATTTGTACACAAGATTACTCTTGGCAGAAATTTAGATAGAAGAGTAGTAAAGCTTATATCACGTGGGAGACTTCACAAGAAATTCAGGTAAGCGAAAACAATGCTGGCTGTCGCTAAGCACGTTAATTACTGTATGTCGGTAACCTGCCGACCACTTTTGTGAAGAATTCAAGCACTTATTTATCAGCTCGTGAAGCCCCTACCGCTCAGTTAATCAGTGGAATTATTAGTATAATGTATATATATATATATATATATATATATATATATATATATATATATATATATATATATATATATATATATATATATATATATATATATATATATATATATATATATATATATATATATATATATATATATATATATATATATATATATATATATATATGTCACGAAATGGATTTAAGACTAGAGACTGTCTACATACAGTGACAAGACGCTAGGGAGAAGAAAGACTGAAAAGATAGATTTAGAAGAAAATTATAGTGAAATGTGAACAGTTGACACTATTGGCTCCGAGGTTAAGAACCGAGGTTGATTCTTTCCTCGCCACTTCGGACGTCTTATGTGCTATAGTTGTCAACGACCTCTAGCTACCCTAAGGGGATAAGGTTATATCAAGATTCGCAAACACCAAGATACAGACAACATATAGCTACTGTACTTAAATGAAATGACTGATGCCAGCTACAATTTATACAAGTTTATTATACACCTATAAACAAACAAACATATGCATGTCCCATACATAAAGTGCGAGGAGGCACACCTGAAACAAAATCAAGCACAGTTAAAAATGCATCAACCCCAACTCTTCTCCCACAAATGCAACCTGTATGGGGACAGAAGTTTGGATTAGACAAAATTAAACCACACTGCACGTGTCGAGCCTCCACTTCCACAAACTATTCTAAATTAAATGTTAAGTGCACAGTCAGCTGGAACAACTACAAAGTGTCTACACCAACTCTGCGCAGACTCTGGTTCTACACAGCCTATCCTGAAATCTCTTGCACACTGCTACACAATTAACTCGTCAAAAAAAAAAAAACCTTCAGCAGCTGTCATCTGCTATACTTGGGACAACACTGCGATGACTTCTGTGGAGAGTATGGTCACCCTCTCTCTCTCCACCATTCTGGAACTGATGACTACGGTTTAAAAAGAACCCCACTGGATTCTGGAAATTGGGACTGTAGCTGGCTTCTCCTACCACTCTGAATTCACCTGCCCGATTACCTATGACTGGGCGATGGGCTTTCGGCTTTATTATGGCCGTGACGAAGCGAACATGAAATTACAACAACGCTGGCAGCATGCCAATCTGCGTGTGTAACAGTACGAGCGTCAGAGCTCAGGATTTATCCACAAAAATCCCCTTCACTGGAAAAATGGTTTCCTTGCCTTAGGACACCGTATTCTCTTTCTCTCCTTCCACCACTGGCAATTAACGCACGACTTGCGTGTCTGCGAATGCCACAACTGTGCCGTGGGTGAAATTTTGAGGTATATATATATACAGTAGAACCTCCATAGTTGACCACCTCCCTACATTGACCACCTCCCGAAGTTGACCACATTTTCATAGACCGGACACGCACCACATGTACTCAATGGAAGACGACCTCTATAAGTTGACCACCTCTGTAAGTTGTATCTTGACCACTTGGACTATGACACACAATAGTAATTTACCCTCTATTACTTGACCAGGTTTTTAAAAAATCAGTGTCTTTGAATTTTGTCGGCACAGGCTTTCTGACCGCTTTTCGAATGATGCTTGCCGACAAAGAAAATTAACCTAACCTCTTTGATTTTTTCGCAAACTTCTTTCTTTCTTAATCGGAACCTCTTCTACCCAGTAAACAGGGTGTAGAGGGGACCCAAAGAGCACAAGGCTCCTGGGCAAAACATGCAATCAAAATGTTTGACAAACAGGTGATTAGTTTTCGCAAACACGCAGTATAAAAAGACCAACTTCTAAGCAAAATCTTCATTCTTGCTATGACTGCCCTGCCGGTTGATAGTAATTCAACTACTAAACTGTAATTCTCTCTCAAACTGTATTTTATACACTTTATCGTTGACAAAATTAACCTAACCTTTTTGATGGCCCAAAGGAAAGAACTCAAGGAGCTGACTAGGAAGGAAAAAGTTGATCTTCTACATTTTCTGGAAAGCAGCAGCCAAAGAAAGACGGCAGAACATTTTGGGGTTAGCAAGACCACAGTTAGCAACATCCAAAAACGTAAACATGAGTACTGGAGAAATGTGGTAAGGAAAGCGGAGATCTACAGCGGAAAAGGAGGAAAACTCCCCTAGATGAAGTCAATGAAGCCACATTAAACTGGTTCAAACAAATGAGGGCAGTTAACGCCCGAATCTCCGGGTCAATGATTCAAGAAGTGCCTAAAAAATTCGCAAGGGAATTCGGGGTGGCAGAAGATTTCCAATCATCAAGTGGTTGGCTCGGGAAATTTAAACTGCGACACGTGATCTCCCAGAAAGTGTTGTGTGGTGAATCCAATGAAGTTCCAGTAGAAGCTGTGGAAGAGTTCATCAAAAAGTTTCCTTACTTCGCCAGAGGCTTCAAAGACGACGACATCTTTAATGCTGACGAGTGCGGACTCTTTTTAAAGGCGATGCCTGACAGGAGCCTCGCCATGAAGGGTGACAGATGTAAGAGCGGAAAACGTTCCAAAGAACGTTTCACAGTTATGCTTTGCGCTAGCTCAACCGGAGAGAAACTAAAGCCCTTGCTGATTGGTAAATCGGCAAAGCCACGCGCATTCAAGAACCTGAAGCCCAAAGACCTCCCCGTCACTTGGAGATCAAACAAATTCGCATGGATAACTGGCGCCCTATTTGAGGAGTGGGTAAGGGGCATCGACCGAGAAATGAAGAAGAAACGGTCTATTCTACTGACAGTAGACAACTGTCCTGGCCACCGACAAGTGGAACATCTCACAAACATGACACTGAAATTTCTGCCTCCAAACACGACCTCAAAAACCCAACCTCTTGACCACGGCATCATCAAAGCATTTAAAATGCACTACCGGGCCCAGCTCCTGCAGTGGGTCATTACTAAAACACAGATCTGTGGTCCACCTGTGGAAGCAACTTCATCCGCTGCATCAGGTAACGCTCTGGATGCTGTCCCCTGGATCAGTTCTGCTTGGAATAAAGTTCAGCCGGAAACGATACAGAAGTGTTTTAAGAAATGTGGATTTGTCACAACCCAAGAGCATGGCGTTTTAGCCCCATCGGACAGTCCATCGCCAATGGCAGAATTCGAAGGAGTAGATTTTGAAGGTTTTGTTGCAATGGATGACGAGGTGGCAACCTGTAATGAACCTGACCCAGAAGGAATTTTCCAAGCGATATTGACCGAAGTACAGACAAGCATAACAGTGCATGAAGCAGCTGGTGAAGTTGAAGAAGCAAGTGACGATGACACAGAAATTGCAGAGACTCCAAAAGAAGAGGCTGTCAGGCATCTGATAATGCAGTTGAAGTCATTTGCTGTGGAATAATGTCCAGTATGTTGAGTGGTGTAGCCAGCGTTGAGAGTGTTTTCTCCACTTATGTTTGTAATAAGAATAAGACACAGACCAAGATTGACTCCTTTTTTCAGAAAGAATGATTAAACCATGATAAAACAGATGTTGATGATTTGATTTGATGTGATTATGTATGATTTCGTATGATACTGTATTCTCCAATATAAGCTGTTCAAGGAAGTAAAGTATCAGAACAATAGGCCTCGTTCCGTATGTTGACCACCTCCGTATATTGACCGATTTGCTACAGTCCCTTGGGCGTCAACTTATAGAGGTTCTACTGTATATATATATATATATATATATATATATATATATATATATATATATATATATATATATATATATATATATATATATATATATATATATATATATATATATATATATATATATATATATATATATATATATATATATATATATATATATAGCTCTGTTTAGAGTGTGTGTTTAGTAACTTTGACCGAGACAAACATGTAATACATTTCAAAGGATTAAATCGAAGTTAAATTTGTAACATTACAAATAACAAAATTTAATAATCACTTTAAGTTTTAACAGTTGGAAAACACATTGAGTAGTTATGGATAAAGAAAAGCTATCATCCTCGTATTTGAGGATTGCGAAAAGGGTTAAGAAGTTCAAGTGGCAGCATATGTTTGAACTTAGCTGCCAATGACGGTTCTGTCTTTTCACACTGATCACTCGTCTCTGGCCAAGGTTGTCGGATGTAGCTCGTCTCCAAGAAAGTTCAAGGAAAGTCTACACAGTGTGTCCTTCGTCTTAAAGCGTATGCCACTGATCCCGTCTTGTTCCAGAAATAGTACGTCTGCTGGTACCACCAATAACTGTGATAGAAGAATACAAAAGAACGCTCTTCTGAGTTTGGCGTTCTCCAACACACAGTTATGTGTCCCCCCTCTTCTATTTCACCATCCCATTTAACTCAGAGTTTACCCTCGATGAGAATTAAATTTAATCCCTCGGGATAAAACTTCCTTTACATTTAAACTAAATACGAGCTTTAGCTTTACATTGCATTTAAATGAAAAAGGTTAAACGTACAGATATAATATGTTTTACATTTACATCTCCACTGTTTGAAAAATGTTCACAATATAAATTATGTTTTCTTTATATTTACACTCATGGAAAAGTTTGAAACTTCTATTGCTACAGACTTGTCGCACAGATGAACAAAAGAGACGAATCTTCTCTTACACGGGTCTGGGATTTCTTTGAATTTTACAATAGATTGCCCCTTCTGACTCCCTGTTTATTCAGTTTCCTAGTTTCAGTGTTTTTCCTTATTAAAATTTGAAAGCGATTTCCTGTGCTTTATAAGTCTTATCTGGTTCTCCAATAGTAGGTCCGGATAACAATTAGGAATTGTGAATCTAGTTGTCACTCTGGCGAAAGTCTGGTATCTTGGCGAGCGTTGAAATGACAGAGAAATAAAACTATGAAATTGTCAGCCTATATTCCCTCCAGTGATGTTATTAATCTAATTAGAAAGATCCAATCATTTCAAATCATGCAGGATAGGCTGTGCTATTTCAAAATATTCCCACGTGAAATAAGGTGCGTGCCTGCAAAGGTCAAGTATTACCATATATGGACATCTGATGCTTTGCATACACTCTCACAAACACATTTGTAGACTCATATTGTCTAAAATGTAATAAATCCTTGAATACCAAGTGACCGGAAGCGGTTATATCACTCTTGTCTGCCCACAGGTGTCACAAAGACAGTAATCTTGTCTTATCAGCGGTTCACTCTAAACGCGCCGGCGACTATCTTATCTCAGCTCCTCGTACGCTGGGATGACCGCGTAACAAACCGGTGACATCCGCAAGGAGTGTCACAAATGAGATATTTATCACCTGCAGGGCGATTTGATAAAATCACAAATCTGCTACTTAGCAGACAAATAAAGAAAGAATGAAAGAAAGAAAGGAAGAAAGAAAGAAAAGTGCGATAATTGACAGCACCTGATAGAAATCAGTACCACAAATGTACGGATACTGCCGGAGAGAACCAAAGATCGATAGAGGTCGCCCCGTTTCGTCACAGTCCCCTTTCTCCCTTATTATATACACTTGCCCTAGAACCACTGCTAGAGAAAATTTGACAAGACAGTACTATCAGAGGTATTATTATACAGAGCATGGAGAAATAAAATTTGCTTGCCTACCCAGACAATACTACCTTCTATACCCCTAAAGATAGGTCTATAGAAAATATCCTAGACACATTCACGCATTTTAGTAAAGGTAGTGGGTCAAAATTAAACGCCCAGAAGTCTATAATTATGGGTATAGTCAGATGGAAAAACAAAGCGGATTTCCCCTTTGATTTAACATCAACAACAAACATGAAACTGTACGGTATATACTTCCCATCCCACCCAAACCGCACACAGAGTCACGTGGAAGAACCTTGTCACACAGATCACAAACATGCTACACAGCTACAAATACAAAACAACAACCATTTTTGCCAGATGTGTAGTACTGAACTGTTTTACTATTCCCAAAATAATTTACATAGCTACAGTCGTTGACCCTCCAGAACAGACTGTAGCACAGATAAATAAGGAGATTAGGCAGTTTGTTATTGGGAACCCCTTATTTAAACATCAAACACTCATGCAATTATTATACCAGCACATAAAATCTTAAGGGTATACTGGACATTCTTGCGAAACAAAGAACGAAAACTTTCAAAGCCATTATGCTTAATTCCATTCCCAAGACATATTCCAGACAGTCACGCGAAACTGATTATTCTACTCTCTGAATTTCGAATTTAATATGGACATGTCGCAAAACATCAGTGTTTGACAACAAAGTTATCGCTCAGCTACTTTCTTCCACTGGTTCCAACAGCGAGCGACGCGTAATTTATGGCATGTCCAATACCACCAGCTCCCAATAACCCAAATCCAGGATCCTTGACCCCTTAAATACTCCAAAGCCAAGCTTTTCGTTATACAATGGTCACAATCCTAAACACGCCCCTTTTCCCCACACAACCTTACTCTCCCACACAACCTCACTCTCCCCCTCCCCACACACACACACACAATGGTAATTACGAGATACTCCATCACCCAACACATTTATCTTCAGTACACATTTTTTTTTACTCGACTATTTGTCAAAAAAACTACTGAATGTAAAAAATTGCCTAGAAAAATCACAAACAGCCAATAAAAGCTGGGGTTGATTGCCACGTCCTGTAAAGGATAAGCAACTAACTTTATTTGTCAAAAATTATTTTTTTGTTTTAAATTTTATTTACGTATATATATATATATATATATATATATATATATATACATATATATATATACATATATATATATATATATATATATATATATATATATATATATATATATATATATATATATATATATATATATAGATATATATATATATATATATATATATATATATATATATATACATATATAAAAATATACATATTCTTTTTATCTACTCTTCTTCTTGTCATGTCTGCAGAGAGAAGCCTGACTGAAAATGCATTTACCATGATACTCTTAATTGGTTCACGTAATATGATGATTTTTTAAAAGGGCTTTCGTGAACATGTATTATATCAATAATCATAAATTTGTTTACAACTTTGTGACACATCCGACTTCCACGCGGCATTTTATGGGACCGGGTTTGCCTCGATCCCTACTCTTTGCAGTTAGCCTGTTTCTGAGATGTAAACTGTAGGCGACCACACACACGATGGTTAAGATTTCTGTTTCGTTGGAACATTACCAAACAAGCGGTACTAAAATTTTAGTTCACTACATCGTAGGAGTCCAATTTCTCTGATTTATGGTGTCAAGATCCCAGGTTTAGCTCAGATAAAATCGCTTCATGCTCGGCCGTGAAATCTAATTTGAAGGAATGCCTCTTGCGACAAAGAACGAGGATGTTCATCCAGCGCAAAGCAAGGAAAGCACGGCTGGGGAAATAAAACGGAATCGGAAAAGAGAAAGACAGCGTTACTTTATAAAACAAAAAACGTAAAGAAAAGAAAAACCCAAGAGTTTTCATTGTATCTTCACTGAAATTTCTTAGTGGAAAGTTTTGTCTATTCAGGTGTTTTTTTTTCCTCTCCCTTTTTTCCCCACTGTTATCTCTATTAAAAAAAAGAGCGCGCTTTTAATTTAAAGACAGCAGGTTTATGGTTTCTTTATCTTTTTTTCCTTCTCTTTTTAATCAATACTGTCATTAAATAAGTGTGCAGTGTATAACTTTTTAAAACGTGCAAGAAAGAGTTTTGCAATGAGTGTGAGCGAGGGAGTGAAAGTTTTTCTATACAGCTTTTCATTGCATCATTATATTTTCATTGAAACTTTTTATTGAAATGTAAAATGAACATGGTTTGTAAATTCAATCGGAATAAAAATAAAGATTGAAAAAACAAAACTAATATAGCCAACGGACCTTGTGTCTTGATTAAACAGAGCGTGGCACACTAAAAGGAGGCAACATTTTCTTTAAAAGTTAGTGATATAGTGTAGCAGTTTATTAGTGGTCAAAGAGAAGTAACTGGGTTTACATGTGAATAGTAATAAATGAGTAGTCGGAGATGTACATAAGGAGGCGCCACGATAGATCACTTGGGAGGTCTATAGATAAGGGTATACCACATGCCTCCATCTCTTTCACGCCATGTAACGTGTTGAGACACCATCACAGATTGTCTCACATTCATTTATCGACATGCGGTAGATGTCGAGTTTGCGTTGTGCAAGATACCTAGATACAGTGAGAGCAGGTTGCTTGATGCCACGTAGTAAAGTGATGAACTTTGTACAGAGAGAACGTTGGTAAGTAGATTAAATAAAGGGAAATCAGATGGGTCATGGTCAGACGAAGCCACGTGCTGTGGACCGAGATATTTAGTAGTAAGAACTGGTTTGCAGTAGTGAGTACAAATGACACTATAATCAGGATAAATTAACATACCTTGGGGGCTGTTTTGTGAATTATAATCATAACCTGAAATCAAAATAAACGAAGCCAGTAAAAAGATGTCCTGAACAAGTGTAGCAGACTGTTTCCACGTGTCAAGATAGCAGACAGAAGAAAGGCTAATCTTTCATGACCAAAGAGAACATTGTGGTGTATAAAATGAATGTTTTCGCATGAGGAGATATTATGCCCTGCAGATTTTCGTTGACTTTCATTGCGTTATTGACCCTGTAAATATGTTAATAAACATTCAAACACAGCAAGCGACTTGGGGTCAATTGGTCAGCTAGTATGGCTACATAGGATACATTCTTGTGTGTCACGTGCAATCAATCATTAACACCATCCATGTTAAGGGTCAAAGAAAACCTGCCTCTATACATAATACATCAACCAACGCCAAGGGGCAGAGCTGTGACAATAGTTAGTAATCAAATTATATCAGACTGCATGATGCGCCCTAATATAACCGACGGACCCTGTGTCTCTGCTTAACGCAGCGTGCTCACCAAGCATTTTATTTAAAAGTTTGTGATATAGTTAGTAATCAAATTATTCCAGACCGCATGCTCTGTCATTTTGAACATGCGCCCTAATAAAACGGATCCAGTGTCTAGGTTGAACTAAACAAGCCTCACCAAAACAAGGTAACATTTTATTTTAAAACAGCTGCTTAATAAGATACTGTATAAGCCAAAACAAAAGATCTATTTTATTTTACATGTCGCCAATACCCACGAGATCCCGTGTCTCGGTTGAACAGTGCACGTATCGTCAAAACGAGGCAAAAATTTTTCCATTTAAATTCATTAACACCAAAGGCTGTCTTTTATTATAAGAAGTATTTTATACACATGCCCTAATATAACGTATCGACATTGTGTCTAATATAACGTATCGACATTGTGTCTAATATAACAGACATTGTGTCTAATATAACGTATCGACATTGTGTCTAATATAACGTATCGACATTGTGTCAAGGATAAAGAAAACATTTAAAAATAACAATGCTCACAAACTTTTGCAAACCCTTTGGCTTGCTTTCCCGGTAATTAAACTGTAACAGAATCCCTCCAGAATGACATAAACAAACCTCCAACCATTACTGAATGCATGCCAGTATAGATAATAATAATTAAAATCTAAAAACATATTCGAGTGGAATAATGCAGTACAGCACACGGAACATACACAATAAGAACAAATATCACAGAAAATAATAAGCGTCCTTTTACAAGCAACAAAGTATATATTTGAACGGGGCGTGCTACGAAGAAAGGTAGTAAATACGTTAAAAAATAGGAAAAGGTGGACTATTCTTTCTTGGTGCGAACATTTATAACACATAAAGAAGGGAAACCCGAGGCCTGTAAATTCATTCATTCATTCATAACCCTCCACTCCCAAAGGAGCATAGGCCTTCAACAAACACATGCAAAGTCCTCTTGTCACGTGCCATCATCTCAAGTTCTTTCCACGTTCTCCTTATCATTTTCACCTCTGTTTCCAGCTCTCTTCTCCATGTGCTTCTTGGTCTACCTCTGCTTCTCTTGCCCTGGGGATTGCAGAACAAGGACTGCCTTGTAATGCTATCAACAGGTTTCCTCAGTGTGTGTCCTATCCATCGCCATCGTCTTCTTCTCGTCTTTTGTTCCACTGGCACTTGTCTAGTTCTTGTCATCAGTTCCATGTTGGTAACCTTGTCATACCATTCTACGCAAGCACCCATTTATGAAAGTCTGTAGCTTTTTGGTAGTTGTCTTTGTTGTTCTCCATGTCTCTGAGCCATACAATAGGACTGACTTCACATTTGAGTTGAAGATTCTTTTTTTCGTGTTGGATCCGATTTCTCTTGATCTCCATATATTTCCCAATGCAATGAAAGCTCCTCTTGCTTTTAGTATTCTTATTTTGATTTCACTGTCTGTCCCTCCAACTTTGTCTATATTGCTGCCAAGATATGTGTACGATTCTACATCTTGTATTGGTGCTTCTTCAAGTTCAACCATGTTATCATTAACTGCATTTATTCTCATTATCTTTGTCTTTTCCCTGTGTATTTTTAGACCCAATTGCTGTGACCTCTCATCGAGTGTTTTCAATTTGTCCTGCATCTGATTACGGTTATGGGACAGAAGAGCTAAGTCATCAGCAAAATCCAGATCATCCAACTGCTTAGTCAGAGTCCACTGGATTCCATTTCTGTTGTGTGTTGTCGATGTTCTCGTAACCCAGTCTATTGCTAGTAAGAAAAGAAATGGAGACAAGAGGCATCCCTGTCGCACTCCTGTTCTTATCCCAAACGGTTCTGTAAGCTGCCCTTCATGAAGAGCTCTGCATGTCATGTCTCCATATGTTTTCTTTATTAAATTAATGATCTTCAGGGGAACTCCATAATTCCTCATCAATTTCCAAAGTGATTCTCTGTCTACACTGTCAAATGCCTTTTCTTAGTCCACAAATCCGATATATAGTGGTGAATTCCATTCCAGACTTTGTTCAACTATTATTCTCAAAGTGGCTATCTGGTCTGTACAGGATCTGTTTTGTCGAAAACCTGCTTGTTCATCTCTCAGTTTCTTGTCTATGGACTCTTTTAATCTTTCAAGGATAATCCTGTTTAATACTTTTCCTGGTATATAGAGGAGCAGATGTGGCATCAGATCACCACCTTCTGATAGCCAAAGTAAAAATGAAACTCAAGAGATATGCAACAATGCAAAATTATAGACAACAATTTAATGTAGGACATCTAAGAAATCAAGAAACAAGAGACAAATTTGCGGTCACAATATCCAACAAATTCCAAGTGCTCCAACAGCTGGAAGATGCAGAGAATACAGAAGACTATTGGCAACAAATCAAAACGGTATGGAATGAGACATGTGAAGAAATACTGGGGAAAAGGGAACGACAACAAAAAGCACAGATAACAACAGAAACCATCAATAAGATAAAAGACAGGAAAAACAAGAAAGCAGATTTAAACACAAGCAAAACCAGAAGTTCCAAAGGCAAGGCTCAAGAAGTGTACACAGAAGCAAACAAAGAAGTAAAAAGAAGAAGGCCTGTAAATAGTAAATAAATATTAGACAAACATAAAGGTATGTTTTCAGGCACTCGTAAGAAATAAAGAAGTAGAAAACTAGACAACAGAAAAACAACAGACGTGAGTGGCTTACCCTGGACTCAAACCCAGGACCTTCCGTGTCTGAAAACATACCTTTATGTTTGTCTAATATTTATTTTCTTGGTGCGCCAGGTCGGACGGAATAAAATATGTCTTATTCACTGGGTTCTTGCTAAAAACTCCGAAGCAGAATGAAGTTGCTGTTACGGTTGCATCATAAGAAATAACAGTATTTTGTGTGGAATACAGCTAACACATTCACACGGTCTTTGATATAAGGAGTGTTATAATTTTATACACACGTGTTAATATAACAGAAGGAAATTGTGTCTTGGGTGAACAAAGCGTGCCACGACAAAATGATTCAGCATTTTAAGAAATCGATGTTCGCCAAACCTTATCGACCAACTGGCTTGTCTTTCCAATAGTTCTACTGTAGCTGACTTCCACAGAAAGACACAGATTACCATAAATAAACCTCCAACCAATATTAGACGCATGAAAGTATAGACACAGCAAAGCTTCTGAATGACAAAACAATCTGAATAATAATTACAATATGAATAAATCATCGAGAGGAATATTACAGGGCAACACATAGAATATATAGAATCAAGAAAAATATCACAGAACATACGTAATAAGCATCTTTAGTCAAGAAACAATGTATATGTTTCAACGTGGCGTTCTATGAAGAAAAGTAGTAAAAGAAAGTGAAAAAAGGAAATGGTGGACTATTCTTTCTTGGTGCGCCAGATCGAATGAGAAAATTTGTCTTATTAATTTGCTTCTTCACAAAACTCGGAAGCAGAATGACATCGCTCTTCCGGTTGAACCATCAGGAATAACAATATTTTGTGCTGGTTATATTTGCAATTACTGTAAACAAGGTCAAAGGTAGTCAGTTAAACAAGCAGTCATTAACTGAAAACTCCTTTTCACATGAATATCACAATATCATAGTTTGATTTCTACTTTTTCCTAATTTTCCCAAAACGTTACAATAAAACCGGGCTTATATTATATATATATATATATATATATATATATATATATATATATATATATATATATATATATATATATAAGCTTACCATACGTCCCGGTTTGAAAGTATGGTCCCGGCGTCCCGGCCAGTTTGTCATTTTGTCCCGGTTATTTAGAAAAAATTAAAATGTGCCGAATATACACGAAGTCAAAAAGTGCGACCTCGGAAAATGGCAATTAGGCAACACGAAAACCCGACTTTAACACTGGCCTAGTACGCAGCGTTGCAAGTCAGTTGCGCAGCCGCCGCGCATGCGCAGTCTTAGTTGAGTTCTGTCAGATTGCGTAGGTAATTTACTCGAGTCGTTGTTTGATTTCGGCGTGTTGTTTGCGATTATTTTGTACTGTACATTAAATTAATTTAACCCCCAAAATGCCAAAAAGAAACTGTGTATTTACGGATGCACTAAGAAAGGATTATCCGTTGTTTGAAAAATGTTTGTGGTCATATTGACAAAGTGAAATGCGAACAGTGTTCTTCAGAATTTTCGGTGGCTCATGATGGGCGTTCGGACATCAAAAATCAATTGAAATGTGCGAGACATAAGGCTAGTCTAGCAGCGGCAGGAACTTCCTCAAAAATATTGTCATATTTTAAAAGTGCCGATCCATGTGACAAAGAATTTTTAATAGCTGCTAAAGAAGCAACTTTTGCATTTCATGTTGCTTTTCACAATCTCAGCTTCAAGTCTGCCGATTGTTCATCTAAATTGATATCAAAGTTTTTTTTAACAAAGTTTAGACTAGCCAGAACAAAATGTGAAGCTGTCATTGTTAATGTGATTGAGCCACTGTTGTTTCAGCAACTTTGTGAAGATTTAAACAAAATAAATTTTGTGACATTATCAATTGATGCTCCCAACAGGAAAGAAATTAAAACTGTGCCATGTGTTGAGCGGTATTTTGTACCAGATTGTGGAGTAAAAGTTAAACTTTTAGACTTTCAATCAGTTCCCGGTGAAACTGCAGAAATATTGACAAATTATTTAATGTCAGTTATCAAAAACTATAACATAACAAAAAATTATTGGATTTTGTGGAGATAACTGCAATACCAATTTTGGAGGTGTAAAACGGACAGGAGAAAACAATATTTACAGTCGAGTGAAGAAGGAACTAGGAAGAAATATTGTGGGCATTGGTTGCGGTGCTCACATCGTTCACAACTGTCTTCAAACTGCAGTTGATGTTCTACCTATTGAAATAGAAGCTTTAGGGGTCACAATTTATAATTATTTCCACATTTATACGGTTCGAGTAACTCAACTAAAAGAGTTCTGTGAATTTGTAGATGTCGAGTATAAAATTTAAGGTTCTTCAACATGGCATCACCCGTTTTCTCTCGCTACTTCCAGCTATCGACAGAATACTTGAAATCTATGAGGGACTGAAATCATATTTTATTTCACAAGAACACTGTCCAGTGTTGATAAAACAGTTATTTGATAATGATTGTGGTGAAATTGTATTTGTGGTTTGTGCAAGGGCAACTCACATTGTTTAACAAATCTACCTTGATTATGGAAAGTACAAAAGCAAGTGCAACTGATATTGTCAGTGAACTAAGAAATTGAAAAAAAATATCTTGAGGAAAGGCGTGATAATAAATGTATACCTCAAGAAGCAAAAAAGCTTTTTAGAATACTGGAAAATAATGGAAGTATTAATATTAATACAATCCTACAAGAGTTTACAAAATTTTATGACCGATGTCTTTCTTACATTGAGCTATGGGAAAACAGTTTTGGTGGAGCAGAATCTTTTATTTGGATAAACAACAATGAATTAACATGGTCTGAAATTGAAGCATCAGGTGAAAAAATTAATGAAACTCTTGCAAATAGTGCAATAAACTTGGATGAACTATTTGATGAAGTGATTGCAAAAGGTTTTTGGTCTGCAAACTATGACATTTGGAAAAATACAAGTTGTGAAGAAAAATGGACACAACTATTCAGTCATTTCAAAGAAAAGAACATTTCATTGCCCAATCTTGTCCAAATTATAGAATACATTTTCAGCCTGCCAGGCACATCTGCACCTGTTGAAAGGATATTCTCAATAATGAATAACATATGGTCTGAAGAAAGAGGTAGAATGGCTGAATCAACTGTAAAAGCTTTATTGCGCCGCAAAGTTAATTGTGAACTAAATTGTAGTGAATTTTTCGACGCGATTAAAAATAACAGAATTTTTAAAGAAAGTTCACGCAAGTGATAAATATTAATAACTTTTTAATAATAAGTTATGTTCAGTTAAGAGTAATTAAACATTATTACTACATAATTGTTGTTTTTTGTTAACCACTCCATTACTTAGCCTTTTTGAATCATAAGTACTTAGCTGAATATACTTCTCTCTTTCTAAAATCGCATAGAAGGCGCTCACTTTCTGTTTCGAGCAAACTCTCGAAATTGTCCCGGTTTGAGAAAAAAATATTATGGTAAGTCTATATATATATATATATATATATATATATATATATATATATATATATATATATATATATATATATATATATATATATATATATATATATATATATATATATATATATATATATATATATATATATATATATATATATATATATATATATATATATATATATATATATATATTTTTCTCAAACCAGGACTATATATATATATATATATATATATATATATATATATATATATATATATATATATATATATATATATATATATATATATATATATATATATATATATATATATATATATATATTTCTCAAACCAGGACTATATATATATATATATATATATATATATATATATATATATATATATATATATATAGTCCTGGTTTGAGAAAAATATATATATATATATATACACAGGGTGTCGCAAAAAATGTTTACACACTTTGAATATTTATTAATACAACCTGATGACTTGGAAACCCTCTGGCTTAAATTCAAGGACAATCATAAAGACAGCTGCTGCAGAAGCATGTGGTGAAGTCCGCCTTGGGAACAAGAGAAAGAGGACACCTTGGTGGACGGAGAAAGTCAAAGAGAAAATAAGAGAGAAGAAAATGGCATGGAAACAATACTTAGGAGCTAAAAACACAACAGGACAAATGGAGAAATATAGAGAATATGTGACACTCAGAACAGAAGCAAAGAACAAGGTGCTAGCAGCAAAACAGAAGTCCTGGGAAGAATTTGGAGAAAAGCTAGAAAAAGATGCGCAAGAAAACCAGAAATTGTTCTATAAGAACCTAAAGAACATGACGAAGGAAAAACAATGCACTCTCAAATTTATAAAGGACAAGCAAGGCAAATTGCTTACTGCCCCGAAGGAAGTAATGGAAAGATGGAAAGAATATTTCTCAAAACTCCTGGACCGTGAGCATGGTGAAGCATCAGAAATGATAACCACTAGCACAGAAAAGAAAACCAATGATGGTGAAGATGACATAAAGATGGAAGAACTGAAGGCAGCACTGGATAAAATCAAGACGGGCAAAACAGCAGGGCATGATGGTATAATACCAGAAATGGTTAAGTACATGGGAGCATCAGGCGACCTATTACTCTTAAGGGTCCTACAGGCAGCGTGGTGCAACAAGACCATACCAAAGGATTGGGAGATGTCATAAGAGGTTTTGATATACTAAAATGTGGAATATCCTGGACAAATAGGTGTATCAGATGATACCAGGATAGTGCCAGATAAGAGACTGTTCTTATAAGTAATACCCCCTTCTCTGAAAAGAGCAAGGGTGTATATACATCAAGGTGGGGTCAAGCTATGTAAGTTCCCAGAGAATGATGATGTACTCTGAGTCCCTAACTGCTACCTCTTGTGATCCCACAAAGATTACAGATTGAATGTTTTGTTTTATTTTGACTAATTCGTCTAGGGGAAAATTTGTTATTATAATAGTTATTAATTCCAAACAAAACTTAACTTTAATAAAATTATTAAACAAGACTGTATGAAATTTATGTACAATTTAATTATCCTGGACCATACTATTTTTTCCGGGCAGGAAAACTCAAAATAACTGAAATGATATTTACAGGTAAAATTAAATAACTTGGGGAATCTCTCCTATAGTGTTCACAGGGATAAATAATTTCACTTTATGTTCTTCTGTAAACTCAATCTCACTGTTATTATGATGTAGATGTTTATTGTTCTAAGGTATGTCCTTTAGACTGCATCATGAAAGGTATGCTATTTGCTGTCTAGTTTTCAACTTGGATGATTCTAATAATTCTATTGGATAAGCTTCAGTGGCCTCGGGTGGTGACTTATCTTTTTGGTTGCTGCTGATAGTCACTTCACAACTCAGGACCACACGATTAGCACATTCTGGAGGAAAATACTGCTGGGTAGAGCTCCTGATATATGCAGAGCTATGTTCTCCAGTAGTCTTCCGTAACAATGGCCAGTGATGTCTTTATGATACTGAACCCTCAGGCAAATATATATACACACACAAGCTGAACTGGCCCTCAAAGGGATCTAGAGCTGCTCTCAGATCAGAAGGCAAAGACTTGGTCGTTACTGTCTTTTAGATTCTGTCAGCTAGGTGCAGATTTTCAAATCGAATGACCCAGATCGTATGTCCTCGTTACTATTTATAGAACTACCCCTGCCCAATCGGAAACACAGTCAAAATTATTTTAGAGACTTGTGACTTATGCGATTCTGAGCTTGTTTGTATAATCTGACTAATTTTAAATATTTTATATTAGTTATTATTGGACCGATTTTAATTATCAAAAGTAATAATTAAACGGCCAATTGCTCTCTATCGTTCTATATGGTTTTCCCTTAGTTATTCCTTTGCATTTCAATCTGGGTAATTTTTAAGTAATTAATTTTGGCATTACCCTGATATGAAAATATCACTAAAATCAATTTTTCTAAGTCAATAAAATTTTATTATGAGGGAATCTTTATGCTTATGTGTTAAGCAATATCAGCGCTATAAGTCGGGATATCTCTTCCAGTTTAACTATCTTTAGTTGTTAATTAAGAAATAAAATATCTTCGTTCGGTCAAAAACACAAAACAGGTATTGTCACCAAGTCAAAAATGTTTCTGTATCCTTACCCAAAAAAAAAGAAGCACTATGATTGGTTGTTAAATTTGTACTATGCTCTAAGATAATTTTGGTTGGGCGGTAAATTTTGACTTGGTTCCTATACAAATTAAAATACACTAGATACATTTTGGGCGGTAAATTTAACTGGGTTCTTAGACTGCTTCAAATATTATAGTTAGTTTTAGATTCAAATATTATAGCTAGTTTTTGAGCTGGGAAATTTTAAACGTGTTGTCATACAGATTCAAATTCACTACAGGAGATTGCCGTCATAACAAAAAGGGTGACAATCGACAATGTGGAAACCATAGAGGCATATCCCTTCTCAGTGTCCCTGGTAAAATATACTCTAGAATCCTAGAGCAGAGACTCCGACGCCTATCTGAGCCACAATTGGATGAGGTCCAGTGCGGATTCCGAGCAAACCAAAGTACTCAAGACCTAATCTTCACACTCAGACAGCTGAGTGAAAAGGCCCTTGAGTATAAGAGTGAGATCCATCTTTGTTTCATAGATCTGGAAAAAACGTTTGACAGGGTTGTTACGTGCAGTCTTTGATATCTTGCAATATTATACATTGGTATACTTGTTATGTTCGCAAATATTTTGTAAACAAAATAGATTCGTTTTAGTGCTTAAGGAAAAGTCATTATTGAGTTACTTCCCTTGAAAGTTGTGCCGTCTCTTTCGATCGAACTCCGCGGATGAATCCAGTTTTACTGCGATTTATTCTTTGTTTGGGTAGTAATAGATTGTTCTTGCTTCAGAATATCTATGGCCTGAATTTATGTGTATTGTTTGTCTGTGTAGGACGAATCTGTCTTATATCTGTATATCTTTACATATCTAAGTCGAACTATATGTTCTTTTGTCTCTAGAGAGGTCAAAGGCTGTTCGGCAGATGTGTCGCGAGAGAGGTGTGTTTTGGCTTCGCCCTGATGATGGGCTGTGTTTTTCTATGTCGGCTTGACGCCGGGGAAAAAGTGATCTCAGTGGTTTTTGGGGAAAGTGATAGTCGTCTAGACCTATCGTGTATGCTTTACCCCAGTGTTCATTCTTATTGCCAAGGAATGGCAAAATCATATTTCTGAAAACCAAGGTAATAAAGATACTCTTTTGAACTCTCGTACGAAGCCACCGTTTTTCGGTAGGGATGATTTGTACGTCTGAGAGGATACATCTAACTAGATGAAAAAAACGATTCTGATTCCTAGCAGTACTATATCCTGTAGAATGCAGTCAATTGTTCGTGATCAAATCTACAGAGCAATGAAATGTTTAATGAATGACTAACTTTAGGACAGATTCATTATCTGTATCCAAACGTGAGTGACAGCTCACGAGTGAAGCCATCTTGGAACCAAACATGTAGTGACTTTCAAGAAGAGAAAAGGGATGCCCGTATTATCGCTTGATTAGTCCAGAGATCACTGCTACACATGAGAACCCATTGCTAGCGGTTCAATATAATTATATGGAAAAATCTGTGCTGGACATTATGTTAAGGAATCTTCGCTAGACGAGATTAGGTCTAGAAGCCATCTTGGATATTGTTTATAATCTGACGTGCTTTGTCAGTAAACTCAGTTGATATATATATATATATATATGGGCAATACTGAGTGCTTGGCTACTGACAGTCCATTATACTATTATTCTACATGAGTGCCCATGTAACATAACATTGCAAGACCATTTATCCACTGTACCATGATGTATTATGCCAACCTGTGATTTGTCACTATCTGTGCTGTCGAGTGTGTACGTCCAATTAAACTTTAGTAAAGGTACACAGTCGTTGGTGTCGATGACTTCCAGCCATACATGAGTGTGAGAAAAGAACATTTGTCAACACCACGAACTCTTCCTATCATTCGCACATTATACACTCCATCTATGTCTACACACCACTGCGTAGGTCAAGTTGACATTCCATACTCGAACCACAAGCAATACAACAACACAGCATGTAGCTCTGGTGATGTTCGAGCGAGCTTCAGATTTCTCAGCATGTCTCTTGCTCAGGGCAAGGGTCTTGTATTAAGAGTTTATCAACTGATGATGATGATGTCTGCTTCCATCCACTTATATTTATCATTTGGTGGACATCATTGATAAGAAAAAGATTCTTATCAACTGGTGGACCAGCTTTCTGGGTTTGACCTCGCAGAAGTTCAGAAGTCAACAGATTACCGATACCAGACCGTTTCCTGTGGCTGATACGACACACTTGCAGTATTGGTTTGCTCTTTGTCAACACTTCGTCACGTGACCTGTCAAGTGAATGCAGTATGTAGGTCAGCGTTGTTGACATTTTTACATTAGACATTACAGAGTTTCACAGAACAGTTGGATCAATTCTTGTCAATGTTAACAGGAAGACAGTATTATTGAACTAAGAAGTCCTATTTTCATCGATGGATCTTCTTGTTTTCTATATATGAACTTTAATATTTAAGGCCAGAATATATATTTCAATAAAGTGGCAGTTTATTTATTTTACAAAAATAACTTTGCCATTACTGTAAAACTGAGCCTATTTTGCAACACATTACACACATGATATATGTATTTATGATATGTTACATGTTATTTGTTTGTATAGTATGTTAGTTTATATGTCAGCGGGTTGTGTTTAAGGTTGGGCGGCGTCCTCACAACAGAATATCCCACGTCATAGAGGGTCCGTTGTGGGCGTTTTCTATAGGTGCAATTTTCTTGATTGAAAATTTGCTTGCGACAACTGTTGCTTTTGTGTTAGCTGTGAAGACTGTAATTATTGTTATTTTTGTAATATTTCTTTGTTCTTTAGTTTTGTTTTGAATTGTTTGTAATTTGTTGGTCTACCCTTTTCTATCTTTCAGTTCTATTCACAATTTATATTCATATACTGTGACGTCATTTGTGTTGTTATCCTTTGCAGATTCAGTGATTATTTTCATTGATTTCCCTATTTGATTTATTTTGATTTCTGCAAACGTTTTCGTATTGTCAGTCCTATTTGTACTTTATGTATTCTGTTGGTTGACATATGTTTTATATAGGTATATTTCATAAGACACAATTGCCTGTGCACTGCACTTGGATTATGGTATAAACCAGTACCTGATTATTATTACTGTTATACAAGACCTTATTAAGGCTTGTGACCCACAGATATTGGGATAGTATACTGATTAATCAAGTCATTAAGAACTTGTGGTATTATTATTGTTTCAAGTGATTAGTATTATTGTTAGACATCATGTCTACATTAGAATACTTCATTACACAAGGGAAATCCCTTGATAAAACTGGTCAACAATTAGAAGAATGGGCTGTTGCTCAATATGACAAAGCATTAGCTGCAGAAGAGAGAAAAGCTGCTGCAGAAGAGAGAAAAGCTCTGGCTGAAGAGAAAAGATTAGAAAGAGAAGTTGAGGCTGCTGCTGAACAAAAGAAATTGCAGATGCAGGTGGAGCAAAGGAGATTCGAAGCTGAACAAAAGAAATTAGAAAGAGAAGCTGCTGCTGAACAAAAAAGATTAGACAGTGAAGCTGAACAAAAGAAATTAGAAAGAGAAGCTGCTGCTGAACAAAAAAGATTAGACAGGGAAGCTGAACAAAAAAGATTAGACAGAGAGGCTGAAGAAAAAAAAAGCAATAAGAGAACATGAATTTGAGTTAGAGAAATTGAGATTGACAAGTATGATTAATGTTAATCAGGCATCTAGTGGTAATGGTAAACCTTCTACTTACAAGGTTAAGGTTCCACCGTTCAATCAGTCCAGTGACGATATTACATTCTGGCTGGATAGATTTGAACGTTCTTGTCGTACGCATAATGTGAATAAATCACAATACGCTAATCAATTAGCAGAAAACTTGAAAGGTGAATCTTTGACTAGATTATGCCTTGTAGGAGAAGCAGATAAGGATAATTATGATGTCATTAGGGCGGCTTTGATAAAAAAAATACCAGCTAAGTGAGGAAGGCTATCGCCTTTTGTTTAAGAAGATGGTGCCTGAGACAGGGGTAGAATTCTCAGAATTCACTGCAAAGGCACGTCTCACAGTTGATCGTTGGATTGAGCTTTCCAAAACAGAAAAAACGTATGAAGGACTTATGGATTTGTTGCTCAGAGATAAGATTATGTCATGTGTTAACAAACCATTCCTTGAATTTATACATGAGCGTAAACCCAAATCTCTAAAGGAAATGGAAGAATATTGTTCCCAATATGTCACTGCACACCCCGACGTGACTTTTGGCAACACTAAGATTAAGGAGGGTATGTGTTACGCACAAATAATTACTTTTTCCAAAGTCTTTGTATGATCATTTTTCGTATGTATGATCATTTTTTGACTGAAGTGTGTATTATGTTTTTTACAGTCAAAGGGACATCACCCGAGTTATCGAGACTACCATTTTTTAGGAGTTTGCCTTCTCTTGTATAGAGACACGTTCGGTCTATAATTTCTTGAACGAAGCGTGACCATATCTCCTTATTTGGTAGTATCAGTCAACTGTTGTAGATGTCTGAAACCTGCCTTAACGCTTCTGTTCATGACCATAAAAGGCGCGACTGTGTAAGACTTTTATCTCGAATGTTCTTAGAATCGTCTTATTGTGAACGGCGACTCAGAGATTGTCGTTCTGCGCATGTCTCGACTTGGTTTTCGTTTGTTGTTCCGCCCAGCTCGGGGCAGTTTAGAAATGGTCTGAGTAGCGAGCAGACGCGACCTGCGTCTTGTGATTCTCTGAGGGAAATACATTGTCTTTGTGAGTTAGTTAGCTAACTAGACTATTTCCCAGTATTATTCAAGCCTGCCTGGAGGCATATGTTCATGGTTGATTTTCCGAAATAAGGTAATTCCTCTTGTATCTAACTTTATGCTATCATCTAGAGGTTCGTCATTTTGTCGCCTTTTTGCTCGCCTGTGTGATTCAAAATGGAGAGGTACTTTGACTAGGATTAAGTCACCGGTATCTTTATACCTGAACTAGATATATATATATGGGTCGCTGTAGACCAACAAGACTATTGTCTGTGTTCCAGGATTCGTTATATCAGAGATCACGTCCAAGTCAGATGGTTAGACTTAGAAACGTTATAAAGGTTGGTATGACCTATATGCCCAGTATGCTATTCACGTGCAGACAGTAAACGGACTTATTGTATACATCTGATCTGCTAGCATCAGAAAGGGAGCATTTATTGTTGACTATGAACATTGAAGATCTGCAGCTGACTGTTGCAGAAGTTATATATATTATTGATACAGCTTCACGAACCAGAACTTTATGATATCTGTTTGCGATGCAACTATTGAGTATTGAATCCTACATGACTATCAGTTAATATGATTTTGAATGCTGCATTCGTTATACTATGCTGATGATGACATAAATATCATGACTGTTTTGTGGCGTGCAATAAATGGTATAAAACTAAAGCGAAGTTACCATTTCTATGACTCTACACGTCATGTTGCCTGTGGTGTACCCTATGAACTGTTCTACTGCAACACACACAGCAACATTCTAAATCAGAGAAGACACCTACATCTTGCACTTTAATACCAGGTGTCGATAGGGGTGGCAAGTTATCATTTCAGCTCAAATCCACCCTTATCATTTTTGGTGGCCATAGGTTGGTTTACTCTGATACCAGCTCTCAAGGGGGTCAACAAACCCAAACATCATCAGCAGACTACAAGACAACGTTGCAGTTTCTATTCATCACCTTTGATGAAATTTTTTGAAAGACGCGGCATTACTGACAGTTGTTGATATTTTGAAACTACCCGGCGCTGCTCGGCTGTATTGAAGTTTGTCTACAACTAGAAGGACAAGTACCGAGCGAATGGATTTCCTGATCTGTTAGGAAGAAGGACAAGTGCCGTAACAACTGTTCCGGTCTAACAACTGTTGCGGGTTCAGAGGTCAACCGATTTGAGCAATTTATAACATTCAGAAGGTCAAGTGCTCAAGTCAATTTGTAGAATTCAGAAGGTCAAGTTCAGAAGCTGTTTCCTGTTAGAAGCTCATTTCCTTCGTCATGGCAGTTTACGAGAGCAGATATGGATCAACGTTGGATCATTGTCCTAAGAATGCTGATCACATCCTGTTCTGAACTGTGCTGACGTTGTGGATACATAGAAGTTAAGTGGCCTGTTTTGTTTGTGAACTGTGCCCTTATGTTCTAGCTGAGCCTTCTAAATTCTTTCACACTTTTTCACTATTTACATGTTACATGTTATATGTTATTTGTATTTGTATATTTATATGTTTATATTCAGCGGGTTTTCTCGGTTGGGCGGTGTCTTTCAGTAGAAGATACCACGTCACAGAGGTTCTACTGTTAGCGTTTTCGTTAGGGACTGTGCGAATTTCCTACGGTGAAATTTGCTAGCGACAATCGTTGCTATATCTGTTTAGTTGTGACGAGTTGTGCTTTATTTTTGTTTTTTGGTATATTGTTTTTTTTTTCCTTTTCTCTCTTTCTTTCTGTTTTTAGTTTCGATTTCGATTGTTTGTATTTGTAGGTCTCCCCTTTTCTATTATTCAGTTCTTTACGTATATTTTTGTGTATACACTGTAGCGTCATTTGTTTGTCATATCTTCGCATTTTGTCATTACATTTCTTTTTAGTTTCGCTGTTTATTTATTTGACTTATGCGAATGTTTTCGTATTGTTTGATCTTTGTTATTGTTTACATTGACTTTGATCTTTGTTATTGTTTACATTGACTTTGATCTTTGTTATTGTTTACATTGACTCTGATCTTTGTTATTGTTTACATTGACTTTGATCTTTGTTGTTGTTTACATTGACTTTGATCTTTGTTATTGTTTACATTGTTGGTGACCTTTGTTATTGTTTACATTGTCTTGTTATTGTTTGCATAGTTCTTGCATAGTTAGCTTTCACTATTGTTACATATATGCTCATGCACTATTGGTCTATAGTGCACTTATCATAACTAACTGGTGTTTTTTTTTTTTGCTTATGCACTATTGTAGTGCAGTTATGATAAATAACTGATGGTTATGCACTGATTTGGGTAGTGCACTGTTAATTAAGAGGTGACTTGTGATATTATTATACATTTGATAATACAAGTTGGTGTCAAGTCTTGTTTCCCACAGAGATTGGGTTAAACATAGTGATTATACAAGCACTTTATTAAGTCTTGTTGCTATTAAGATTGAAATAAGATAATTAATTATTTCAGGTTCTGTGCTCACATTTTAGACATCATGTCTACATTTGAGTACTTTATTGAGCAGGGTAAAGCCCTTGGGAAGACAGGTGATAAATTAGAAGAATTTGCGACTGTTCAATATGCCAAGGCATTGAAGTCGGAGGAAAAGAAAATGAAAGAACTAACTGAACAAAAGAGAATAGATGCTGAAAATTTAAAACTGCAGATGCAGGTAGATGAAAAAAGATTACAAATGGAAATGGAAAAACAAAAAAGAGAAGCAGAATCTCAGGAGAAGAGACTTCAGGCTGAGGCTGAAAATAAGAGACTTGAAAAAGAGGCTGAAAATAAGAGACTTGAAAAAGAGGCTGAAAATAAGAGACTTGAAAAAGAGGCTGAAAATAAGAGACTTGAAAAAGAGGCTGAAAATAAGAGACTTGAAATAGAGGCTGAAAATAAAAGATTAGAAAAACAAGCTGAGGCTGAAGAAAGAAGGTTACAAAGAGAAGCTGATGAGAGAAAAGCAAAAATGGAGCATGAAGAAAAACTCATAGCTTTAGAGTTAGAGAAGTTAAAGTTATTGAACGCTGGTAATGCTAATGATGCAAATAAGGTGTCAGATAAGACTAATGCTAAGGATTTCAAGCTTAATCTACCAGCATTTAATCCCTCAATCGATGATATAACATTTTATCTAGATAGATTTGAAAGTGCATGTAATGTGCATAATATAGATAAAACATTATATGTTTATCATCTGTCCAAGATACTTAGAGGTGATGCTTTGACTTTGTTGAGTATGGTAGATGTGCCTGACAAAAACAACTATGGGTTGTCAGGGCGGCATTGTTAAAGAAGTACCAACTTAACGAGGACGGATATCGTCTTAAATTTAAAACCATGTTACCAGAAACTGGAGTTGAATTCTCTGAATTCATCTCAAGCATACGTCTTACTTTTTTTACGATGGGTTGAGTTGTCTAAGACAGAAAATACATTTGAAGCCCTCATGGATTTACTACTTAGAGACAAGGTTATGTCTTCTGTTAATGAAGCTTTTCTTTCTTTTCTTCATGAGCGTAAGCCTAAAAACATAAAAGAAATGGAAGAATACTGTAGCCAGTATGTTACTGCGCATCCGCACATAACCATTAGCAACTCTAAAGTAAAAGAAGGTCTGCCAGTTGCTTCGGCAGCACCTTATGGCCCAAATTTTATGCGTAAATTTCAGGGTAGCCAGCTAAATTTCAATAAAAAGAGTAATCGTAATTATGCCCAGAACCATAGTAATCAATTCCAGGGTGATTCTTCTTCCCAGAACTGGAGACAACCTAATACTACACGGTATTCTACTCCGGTTAACTTTAGAAATTTTCACAAAGGTAATCGGTATAGAGGAAAATATTTTTCTCAGAGACCTCAATACCAGGATAATAGAGGTTCTCAACAGCATAGAGATTGTAATGACAGTTATGGAAACTGGAACTCAAACCAGGATAAAAATTACAGTAGGGACGTTAATGATAATTGCAGAGGCAATAATGGTCGCGGTAGATCGCAACATAAGAGAAAAAGATATCAACAGACAAACTCTGTTCAACAAGAATCTCAGGGAGTAGATAAGCAGGTTAATAATGATAATAAAGACCATAATGCTATCGGATGCTCATCTTTTGATTTTGGTAGAGCAAATAAATGTATCCAATGCAGTACTTTATTTGATCCGAAGACCGTTAGTACTCTAAGCTGTGGTCATCCTTTGCCCGCTCTTCCTGCTAATGTTGCTCATGATGGGAGAGGTTCTCTTATATTACATAAGGGGCTTGTAAATAGTAATCCAGTCTCGGTGTTGTTTGATTCTGGATGTACTACTGTCGGCGTTAGGCAATCTCTTGTAGATCCATCCTGTGCTACAGGAAAGGTCATCAAATGTGTCACATTTGGTGGCACGTTGGAAAAGTATCCTACTGCTATAATACATATTGCTACTCCTTTCTTCACGGGAGAGGTCCACGCGTGTCTACTTCCAAACCCTATTGCGGACCTTATTATTGGTCGTATTCACGGAGTTAGGGAATGTACCCCACAGCAGATTGCTGTTTGGGAAGAGCAAAACATTGAAGCTACCAATGCGGTGGTCACAAGAGCACATGCTCTGGATCCACCTCAAACTTTATTAACTAATAATGATGAAGTAAATGACCAAGATAATCACTTGACTATTACACGTGACTCATTTATCAAATTGCAAGAAGAAGATCCTTCTTTACAAAAATTCTTCATTCTAGCAAAAAAAGGTGATCCTAATCAAAATACTAATAGAAAGTCTTGGATTTCTATGAAGAACGGCGTACTTGTACGTATGGTACAAGACTCGACTACGTCCACTCATTCACAAATTCTTGTGCCTAAGAGCATGAGATTGCAAATATTGCAACATGCTCATGACTCGCAATGTGCTGGACATATGGGTTTTTCCCGTACAACGTCGAGGGTTCTTGCGGCTTTCTTTTGGCCATTTGTGAGCAAGGACATACGAATGTACTGTCGCTCTTGCAAAGTATGTCAGGAGGTCAAATCTAAAGGACCACGACATGCTGCGCCTATCCAGGCTGCTGACATTCCTATTCGCCCTTTTCAAAAAATGGCAATAGATATTATCGGTCCTTTTAGAATTAAGTCGGCTAGAGGACATCAATTTATCCTTACATGTGTCGATATGTGCACGCGTTGGCCAGAGGCAATACCTCTCAAGAGCATCTCAACTGCTGATATCGCAGACGCTCTTTGGCTGATATTTTCTCGCTTGCGTTTTCCCGGAGAAATATTGTCAGACCATGGCACTCAACTTATATAAGACACTATGTCACAGGTAATGTCTATGCTACACATTAAAAGGTCTCTCAGCAGTATCTATCACCCAATGTCTAATGGGTTGGTCGAACATTTAAATAGGACTCTGAAAACTTTACTTGCTAAAATAACTGAGGATCATCCTCAGGATTGGGACAGGGTCTTACCCGCGGCTCTCTTTGCGTATAGAGAGGTCCCCAATGAACATACAGGGTTCTCCCCTTTTGAACTTGTCTTTGGCGCGCAACCGCGCGGCCCTATGTCTTTACTTCACGATCTAATCACTGCCGATAATATTAGCGATGAGACTCAATCTTCTTATGAGTACGTCATTGTTCTTAGGCAAAAGATCATCGAGGCATGCAAACTAGCAACTTCATCTTCCGAATTTGCTAAAGAAAAGGCAAGGCAGTTTGCAAATAAGAATAGATGTCTACGACAACTTTGTCCAGGTGACAAAGCTCTCGTTCTACTTCCTTCAAGGGAGAACAGACTTCTAATTGCATGGAAAGGTCCATATGCAATAGTCTCCAAAATTTCTGATGTCGACTATGTTGTCGATATTGATGGAAAGCATAAAACTTTCCACATAAATATGCTCACGGAATTTTATGAAAGACCTGACTATTTGCAGCCTATTTTCCAGGCTACGGACAATTCTCAAGTACCTCATGGTCAGTACTCATCTCTGTCAGTTATACAGGATGAGGAAACTACTTTTTCTGATGTCAATCTTCCTCTTTCTATGGTCCCACTTTATTCTACGGAATCTTGGAAAAACGTGACCGTTTCTCCAAATCTTTCCGCTGAGGAACATCGACAAGTTTCTTCGATGTTGCAAACATTTCAGGATGTTCTTACAGACATCCCGGGACACACACATGTCATTGAACATGACATTGTGCTAACTGATCACAATCCTATCAGAGTCAGACCCTATCCAATACCTATCCATTTCCAGTCTCAAGTCGAAAAAGAATTGGATGAAATGATACGTTTGGAAATCATTGAACCATCCACTTCAGCATACTCTTCGTCTATGGTTATTGTTCGAAAGAAGGATAATAACATTCGCATTTGCGTAGATTATCGCAAATTGAACCAAGTTACGAAGTTCGATGCTGAACCTATGCCTTCATTAGAAGAGCTACTCAATAAACTTTCTAATTCTAGATTCTTTACCAAACTAGATTTGTCTAAAGGTTATTGGCAAGTCCCGCTAACTGAACGTGCCAAACCTTTTACAGCTTTTTCTACACCTAGGGGTTTATTCCAATGGAATTTCATGCCTTTCGGTCTTATGAACGCCCCTGCTACATTCGTACGCATGATGCGGCGAATTCTCGCATATCGTACAGATGTCATAGCATACCTAGATGATATCTGTCTATTCAGTGATTCCTGGGAAGATCACTATTTGGGTTTATACGAATTACTGTCCACTCTTCGCGAGTATAACTTGACTGCAAAACCCTCTAAAGCCTTTATAGGATTTAGTGAGATTTCTTTCCTAGGTCATCGGGTTGGTCATGGTCTTTTAAAGACAGAGGACCACAATGTTTCAAAAATACTTAACATTTCGGTCCCTAAGACGAAGAAACAAGTAAGAAGTCTATTAGGTTTGATCCAATTCTATGGACGATTCATTCCGAATCTGTCCTCCATTATGGCACCGCTTTCTACTTTATTGAAGAAAGGGTCGCCTAATCTGATCCGCTGGTCTAAAGAATGTCAATCCTCATTGGACCAGGTTAAAGCCCTATTTTCATCTCCACCTATTCTTAGGTTACCTACTATTGAGAAGACTTTTGTTCTTCGAAGTGACGCCTCGTCAACTGGGATTGGGGCGGCACTAATGCAGGAGTATTCTGATACTCTGCATCCGGTGATGTATATCTCTAGGAAATTAAATGCGGCAGAAAAGAATTACTCGGTTTTAGACCGTGAGTTATTGGCTATGGTATGGTCTATTCTGAAGTTACAAAGATTTCTTCTAGGCGCACATTTCATTGTGGAAACCGACCAGAAAGCGCTTACTGCTATTCAGAGCAAAAACTTGAAGAGCTCGAGGTCCACTCGTTATGCCATAGCTCTTCAACCATTTCATTTCTCGGTTCGAGCTATCCGTGGTTCGGATAATGTGATGGCAGACATTCTGTCCAGATGCCCACACGATTCCACATGATTCTTCTGTCATATATATATATATATATTTCCTGATATACAGTCCAATGTTATAATGACATGTTAGTAGATTTTTTCTCACTTTTTTTATGAGGGAAATTTATAACATTGTACCATGTAATTATCTAAGAAGGCTTAGTTAGTGATATACGGGCCAAAATATCACTCGGCCACATTTAAATAAATTATTTTAGGATTGTATTAAGAGATTTACCAGTTGTCTTTAAGATTTGTGTTATTCATATTTTCGCAGCACATCATTGAAGATGCGAGATTGTGTCCATTGTGGAACTTTGAGGATATCAAGTCCTGTCCTAGATTGGGAGCGGATGATGTCCACATCTTCTTCTATTGAATGTTTTATGTCAACGAAGATCAACACATGTATTACTTATTAATTACTGTTGCTTTATATAATGTAATAATATAGTGCGGTATATTAGTAAATTACACCGCTATTTGCAACACATTGTATGATATCATAATAATATATTTAATTTCATATATTGGTATGAGAGTAATTTGACTTTTATTATGATGTTGCCATCATTGTGGCGTGTGTTGGTGGCACCTTCCTGGAATATATAAGCGTATACTTAGATAAATTTTTTCTCTAAGGATCTGAGATATGATCTCAGTTTCGCTCTAAGTGTTGAGCTATTTTGTTAGGTATATATCCGCGCATCATACGTGCGTTAGGAGCCTAGATTTTTTCGGCTCCAGGATTTTAAAAAAAAAAAAATGTTTCATTTTTTTTTTTCCCGGGAGGGTGCGGTAATGTTACGCACAAATAATTACTTTTTTCAAAGCCTTTGTATGATCATTTTTCGTATGTATGATCATTTTTTGACTGAAGTGTGTATTATGTTTTTTACAGTCAAAGGGACATAATCCGAGTTATCGAGACTACAATTTTTTTTAGGAGTTGTCCTTCTCTTGTATAGAGACACGTTCGGTCTATAATTTCTTGAACGAAGCGTGACCATATCTCCTTATTTGGTAGTATCAGTCAACTGTTGTAGATGCCTGAAACCTGTCTTAACGCTTCTGTTCATGACCATAAAAGGCGCGACTGTGTAAGACTTTTATCCCGAATGTTCTTAGAATCGTCTTATTGTGAACGGCGACTCAGAGATTGTCGTTCTGCGCATGTCAAAAACTGGGAGTTCGTTCTGTGTCTTCCGCCCAGCTGGGCAGTTTAGAAATGGTCTGAGTAGCGAGCGGACGCAACCTGCGTCTTGTGATTCTCTGAGGGAAATACATTGTCTTTGTGAGTTAGTTAGCTAACTAGACTATTTCCCAGTATTATTCAAGCCTGCCTGGAGGCATATGTTCATGGTTGATTTTCCGAAATAAGGTAATTCCTCTTGTATCGAACTTTATGCTATCATCTAGAGGTTCGTCATTTTGTCGCCTTTTTGCTCGCCTGTGTGATTCAAAATGGAGAGGTACTTTGACTAGGATTAAGTCACCGGTATCTTTATACCTGAACTAGTTATATATATATATATGGGTCGCTCTAGACCAACAAGACTATTGTCTGTGTTCCAGGATTCGTTATATCAGAGATCACGTCCAAGTCAGATGGTTAGACTTAGAAACGTTATAAAGGTCGGTATGACCTATATGCCCAGTATGCTATTCACGTGCAGACAGTAAACGGACTTATTGTATACATCTGATCTGCTAGCATCAGAAAGGGAGTATTTATTGTTGTCTATGAACATTGAAGATCTGCAGCTGACTGTTGCAGAAGTTATATATATTATTGATACAGCTTCACGAACCAGAACTTTATGATATCTGTTTACAATACAACTATTGAGTATTGAATCCTACATGACTATCAGTTAATATGATTTTGAATGCTGCATTCGTTATACTATGCTGATGATGACATAAATATCATGACTGTTTTGTGGCGTGCAATAAATGGTATAAAACTAAAGCGAAGTTACCATTTCTATGACTCTACACGTCATGTTGCCTGTGGTGTACCTTGTGAACTGTTCTACTGCAACACACACAGCAACATTCTAAATCAGAGAAGACACCTACATCTTGCACTTTAATACCTGGTGTCGATAGGGGTGGCAAGTTATCATTTCAGCTCAAATCCACCCTTATCAATTCATGGTGGCCAAAAGTTGGTTTATTCTGGTACCAACTCTCAAGGGGGTCAACAAACCCAGACATCATCAGCAGACTACAAGACAACGTTGCAGTTTCTATTCATCACCTTTGATGAAATTTTTTGAAAGACGCGGCATTACTGACAGTTGTTGATATTTTGAAACTACCCGGCGCTGCTCGGCAGTATTGAAGGTTGTCTACGACTAGAAGGACAAGTACCGAGCGAATGGATTTCCTGATCTGTTAAGAAGAAGGACAAGTGCCGTAACAACTGTTCCGGTCTCAGAGGTACTGTTGCAGATTTGAGCAGATTCAGAAGGTCAAGTGCTCAAGTCAATTTGTAGAATTCAGAAGGTCAAGTTCAGAAGCTGTTTCCTGTTAGAAGCTCATTTCCTTCGTCATGGCAGTTTACGGGAGCAGATATGGATCAACGTTGGATCATTGTCCTAACAATGCTGATCACATCCTGTTCTGAACTGTGCTGACGTTGTGGATACATAGAAGTTAAGTGGCCTGTTTTGTTTGTGAACTGTGCCCTTATGTTCTAACTGAGCCTTCTGTCTATCACATTTTTCACTGTTTACATGCTCATGTTATATGTTATTTGTATTTGTATATTTATATGTTTATATTTCAGCGGGTTTTCTCGGTTGGGCGGTGTCTTTCAGTAGAAGATACCACGTCTCAGAGGTTCTACTGTTAGAGTTTTCGTTAGGGACTGTGCGAATTTCCTACTGTGAAATTTGCTAGCGACAATCGTTGCTATATCTGTTTAGTTGTGACGAGTTGTGCTTTATTTTTGTTTTTTGTATATTTTTTTTTCCTTTTCTCTCTTTCTTTCTGTTTTTAGTTTCGATTTCGATTGTTTGTATTTGTAGGTCTCCCCTTTTCTATTATTCAGTTCTTTACGTATATTTTTGTGTATACACTGTAGCGTCATTTGTTTGTCATATCTTCGCATTTTGTCATTACATTTCTTTTTAGTTTCGCTGTTTATTTATTTGACTTATGCGAATGTTTTCGTATTGTTTGATCTTTGTTATTGTTTACATTGACTCTGATCTTTGTTGTTGTTTACATTGACTTTGATCTTTGTTATTGTTTACATTGACTCTGATCTTTGTTATTGTTTACATTGACTTTGATCTTTGTTGTTGTTTACATTGACTTTGATCTTTGTTATTGTTTACATTGTTGGTGACCTTTGTTATTGTTTACATTGTCTTGTTATTGTTTGCATAGTTCTTGCATAGTTAGCTTTCACTATTGTTACATATATGCTCATGCACTATTGGTCTATAGTGCACTTATCATAACTAACTGGTGTGTGTTTTTTTTTGCTTATGCACTATTGTAGTGCAGTTATGATAAATAACTGATGGTTATGCACTGATTTAGGTAGTGCACTGTTAATTAAGAGGTGACTTGTGATATTATTATACATTTGATAATACAAGTTGGTGTCAAGTCTTGTTTCCCACAGAGATTGGGTTAAACATGGTGATTATACAAGCACTTTATTAAGTCTTGTTGCTATTAAGATTGAAATAAGATAATTAATTATTTCAGGTTCTGTGCTCACATTTTAGACATCATGTCTACATTTGAGTACTTTATTGAGCAGGGTAAAGCCCTTGGGAAGACAGGTGATAAATTAGAAGAATTTGCGACTGTTCAATATGCCAAGGCATTGAAGTCGGAGGAAAAGAAAATGAAAGAACTAACTGAACAAAAGAGAATAGATGCTGAAAATTTAAAACTGCAGATGCAAGTGGATGAGAAAAGATTACAAATGGAAATGGAAAAACAAAAAAGAGAAGCAGAATCTCAGGAGAAGAGACTTCAGGCTGAGGCTGAAAATAAGAGACTTGAAAAAGAGGCTGAAAATAAGAGACTTGAAAAAGAGGCTGAAAATAAGACACTTGAAATAGAGGCTGAAAATAAGAGACTTGAAAAAGAGGCTGAAAATAAGAGACTTGAAATAGAGGCTGAAAATAAAAGATTAGAAAAACAAGCTGAGGCTGAAGAAAGAAGGTTACAAAGAGAAGCTGATGAGAGAAAAGCAAAAATGGAGCATGAAGAAAAACTCATAGCTTTAGAGTTAGAGAAGTTAAAGTTATTGAACGCTGGTAATGCTAATGATGCAAATAAGGTGTCAGATAAGACTAATGCTAAGGATTTCAAGCTTAATCTACCAGCATTTAATCCCTCAATCGATGATATAACATTTTATCTAGATAGATTTGAAAGTGCATGTAATGTGCATAATATAGATAAAACATTATATGTTTATCATCTGTCCAAGATACTTAGAGGTGATGCTTTGACTTTGTTGAGTATGGTAGATGTGCCTGACAAAAACAACTATGGGGTTGTCAGGGCGGCATTGTTAAAGAAGTACCAACTTAACGAGGACGGATATCGTCTTAAATTTAAAACCATGTTACCAGAAACTGGAGTTGAATTCTCTGAATTCATCTCAAGCATACGTCTTACTTTTTTACGATGGGTTGAGTTGTCTAAGACAGAAAATACATTTGAAGCCCTCATGGATTTACTACTTAGAGACAAGGTTATGTCTTCTGTTAATGAAGCTTTTCTTTCTTTTCTTCATGAGCGTAAGCCTAAAAACATAAAAGAAATGGAAGAATACTGTAGCCAGTATGTTACTGCGCATCCGCACATAACCATTAGCAACTCTAAAGTAAAAGAAGGTCTGCCAGTTGCTTCGGCAGCACCTTATGGCCCAAATTTTATGCGTAAATTTCAGGGTAGCCAGCTAAATTTCAATAAAAAGAGTAATCGTAATTATGCCCAGAACCATAGTAATCAATTCCAGGGTGATTCTTCTTCCCAGAACCGGAGTTAACAACCTAATACTATATACACGTCATGTCCTATTCTACTCCGGTTTAAGCGGAAAAAAGGAAGACCAAAAGAAACTCAGAAGAACAATAATAAGAGAAGAAAACGTTTTTCACAAAGGTAATCTGGGCCTTATGCGCCGTGTTTGGCGCTTAAAGAGTATAGAGGAAAATATTTTTCTCAGAGACCTCAATACCAGGATAATAGAGGTTCTCAACAGCATAGAGATTGTAATGACAGTTATGGAAACTGGAACTCAAACCAGGATAAAAATTACAGTAGGGACGTTAATGATAATTGCAGAGGCAATAATGGTCGCGGTAGATCGCAACATAAGAGAAAAAGATATCAACAGACAAACTCTGTTCAACAAGAATCTCAGGGAGTAGATAAGCAGGTTAATAATGATAATAAAGACCATAATGCTATCGGATGCTCATCTTTTGATTTTGGTAGAGCAAATAAATGTATCCAATGCAGTACTTTATTTGATCCGAAGACCGTTAGTACTCTATGCTGTGGTCATCCTTTGCCCGCTCTTCCTGCTAATGTTGCTCATGATGGGAGAGGTTCTCTTATATTACATAAGGGGCTTGTAAATAGTAATCCAGTCTCGGTGTTGTTTGATTCTGGATGTACTACTGTCGGCGTTAGGCAATCTCTTGTAGATCCATCCTGTGCTACAGGAAAGGTCATCAAATGTGTCACATTTGGTGGCACGTTGGAAAAGTATCCTACTGCTATAATACATATTGCTACTCCTTTCTTCACGGGAGAGGTCCACGCGTGTCTACTTCCAAACCCTATTGCGGACCTTATTATTGGTCGTATTCACGGAGTTAGGGAATGTACCCCACAGCAGATTGCTGTTTGGGAAGAGCAAAACATTGAAGCTACCAATGCGGTGGTCACAAGAGCACATGCTCTGGATCCACCTCAAACTTCATTAACTAATAATGATGAAGTAAATGACCAAGATAATCACTTGACTATTACACGTGACTCATTTATCAAATTGCAAGAAGAAGATCCTTCTTTACAAAAATTCTTCATTCTAGCAAAAAAAGGTGATCCTAATCAAAATACTAATAGAAAGTCTTGGATTTCTATGAAGAACGGCGTACTTGTACGTATGGTACAAGACTCGACTACGTCCACTCATTCACAAATTCTTGTGCCTAAGAGCATGAGATTGCAAATATTGCAACATGCTCATGACTCGCAATGTGCTGGACATATGGGTTTTTCCCGTACAAAGTCGAGGGTTCTTGCGGCTTTCTTTTGGCCATTTGTGAGCAAGGACATACGAATGTACTGTCGCTCTTGCAAAGTATGTCAGGAGGTCAAATCTAAAGGACCACGACATGCTGCGCCTATCCAGGCTGCTGACATTCCTATTCGCCCTTTTCAAAAAATGGCAATAGATATTATCGGTCCTTTTAGAATTAAGTCGGCTAGAGGACATCAATTTATCCTTACATGTGTCGATATGTGCACACGTTGGCCAGAGGCAACACCTCTCAAGAGCATCTCAACTGCTGATATCGCAGACGCTCTTTGGCTGATATTTTCTCGCTTGGGTTTTCCCGGAGAAATATTGTCAGACCATGGCACTCAACTTATATCAGACACTATGTCACAGGTAATGTCTATGCTACACATTAAAAGGTCTCTCAGCAGTATCTATCACCCAATGTCTAATGGGTTGGTCGAACGTTTAAATAGGACTCTGAAAACTTTACTTGGTAAAATAACTGAGGATCATCCTCAGGATTGGGACAGGGTCTTACCCGCGGCTCTCTTTGCGTATAGAGAGGTCCCCAATGAACATACAGGGTTCTCCCCTTTTGAACTTGTCTTTGGCGCGCAACCGCGCGGCCCTATGTCTTTACTTCACGATCTAATCACTGCCGATAATATTAGCGATGAAACTCAATCTTCTTATGAGTACGTCATTGCTCTTAGGCAAAAGATCATCGAGGCATGCAAACTAGCAACTTCATCTTCCGAATTTGCTAAAGAAAAGGCAAGGCAGTTTGCAAATAAGAATAGATGTCTACGACAACTTTGTCCAGGTGACAAAGCTCTCGTTCTACTTCCTTCAAGGGAGAACAGACTTCTAATTGCATGGAAAGGTCCATATGCAATAGTCTCCAAAATTTCTGATGTCGACTATGTTGTCGATATTGATGGAAAGCATAAAACTTTCCACATAAATATGCTCACGGAATTTTATGAAAGACCTGACTATTTGCAGCCTATTTTCCAGGCTACGGACAATTCTCAAGTACCTCATGGTCAGTACTCATCTCTGTCAGTTATACAGGATGAGGAAACTACTTTTTCTGATGTCAATCTTCCTCTTTCTATGGTCCCACTTTATTCTACGGAATCTTGGAAAAACGTGACCGTTTCTCCAAATCTTTCCGCTGAGGAACATCGACAAGTTTCTTCGATGTTGCAAACATTTCAGGATGTTCTTACAGACATCCCGGGACACACACATGTCATTGAACATGACATTGTGCTAACTGATCACAATCCTATCAGAGTCAGACCCTATCCAATACCTATCCATTTCCAGTCTCAAGTCGAAAAAGAATTGGATGAAATGATACGTTTGGAAATCATTGAACCATCCACTTCAGCATACTCTTCGTCTATGGTTATTGTTCGAAAGAAGGATAATAACATTCGCATTTGCGTAGATTATCGCAAATTGAACCAAGTTACGAAGTTCGATGCTGAACCTATGCCTTCATTAGAAGAGCTACTCAATAAACTTTCTAATTCTAGATTCTTTACCAAACTAGATTTGTCTAAAGGTTATTGGCAAGTCCCGCTAACTGAACGTGCCAAACCTTTTACAGCTTTTTTCTACACCTAGGGGTTTATTCCAATGGAATTTCATGCCTTTCGGTCTTATGAACGCCCCTGCTACATTCGTACGCATGATGCGGCGAATTCTCGCATATCGTACAGATGTCATAGCATACCTAGATGATATCTGTCTATTTATTCAGTGATTCCTGGGAAGATCACTATTTGGGTTTATACGAATTACTGTCCACTCTTCGCGAGTATAACTTGACTGCAAAACCCTCTAAAGCCTTTATAGGATTTAGTGAGATTTCTTTCCTAGGTCATCGGGTTGGTCATGGTCTTTTAAAGACAGAGGACCACAATGTTTCAAAAATACTTAACATTTCGGTCCCTAAAACGAAGAAACAAGTAAGGAGTCTATTAGGTTTGATCCAATTCTATGGACGATTCATTCCGAATCTGTCCTCCATTATGGCACCGCTTTCTACTTTATTGAAGAAAGGGTCGCCTAATCTGATCCGCTGGTCTAAAGAATGTCAATCCTCATTGGACCAGGTTAAAGCCCTATTTTCATCTCCACCTATTCTTAGGTTACCTACTATTGAGAAGACTTTTGTTCTTCGAAGTGACGCCTCGTCAACTGGGATTGGGGCGGCACTAATGCAGGAGTATTCTGATACTCTGCATCCGGTGATGTGTATATCTCTAGGAAATTAAATGCGGCAGAAAAGAATTACTCGGTTTTAGACCGTGAGTTATTGGCTATGGTATGGTCTATTCTGAAGTTACAAAGATTTCTTCTAGGCGCACATTTCATTGTGGAAACCGACCAGAAAGCGCTTACTGCTATTCAGAGCAAAAACTTGAAGAGCTCGAGGTCCACTCGTTATGCCATAGCTCTTCAACCATTTCATTTCTCGGTTCGAGCTATCCGTGGTTCGGATAATGTGATGGCAGACATTCTGTCCAGATGCCCACACGATTCCACATGATTCTTCTGTCATATATATATATTTCCTGATATACAGTCCAATGTTATAATGACATGTTAGTAGATTTTTTCTCACTTTTTTTTTTGAGGGAAATTTATAACATTGTACCATGTAATTATCTAAGAAGGCTTAGTTAGTGATATACGGGCCAAAAGATCACTCGGCCACATTTAAATAAATTATTTTAGGATTGTATTAAGAGATTTACCAGTTGTCTTTAAGATTTGTGTTATTGATATTTTCGCAGCACATCATTGAAGATGCGAGATTGTGTCCATTGTGGAACTTTGAGGATATCAAGTCCTGTCCTAGATTGGGAGCGGATGATGTCCACATCTTCTTCTATTGAATGTTTTATGTCAACGAAGATCAACACATGTATTACTTATTAATTACTGTTGCTTTATATAATGTAATAAAATAGTGCGGTATATTAATATATTACACCGCTATTTGCAACACATTATATGATATCATAATAATATATTTAATTTCATATATTGGTATGAGAATAATTTGATTTTCATTATGATGTTGCCATCACTGTGGCGTGTGTTGGTGGCACCTTCCTGGAATATATAAGCGTATACTTAGATAAATTTTTTCTCTAAGGATCTGAGATATGATCTCAGTTTCGCTCTAAGTGTTGAGCTATTTTGTTAGGTATATATCCGCGCATCATACGTGCGTTAGGAGCCTAGATTTTTTCGGCTCCAGGATTTTTTTTAAAAAAAATGTTTCATTTTTTTTTCCCGGGAGGGTGCGGTAATGTTACGCACAAATAATTACTTTTTTCAAAGCCTTTGTATGATCATTTTTCGTATGTATGATCATTTTTTGACTGAAGTGTGTATTATGTTTTTTACAGTCAAAGGGACATAATCCGAGTTATCGAGACTACAATTTTTTAGGAGTTTGCCTTCTCTTGTATAGAGACACGTTCGGTCTATAATTTCTTGAACGAAGCGTGACCATATCTCCTTATTTGGTAGTATCAGTCAACTGTTGTAGATGTCTGAAACCTGCCTTAACGCTTCTGTTCATGACCATAAAAGGCGCGACTGTGTAAGACTTTTATCTCGAATGTTCTTAGAATCGTCTTATTGTGAACGGCGACTCAGAGATTGTCGTTCTGCGCATGTCTCGACTTGGTTTTCGTTTGTTGTTCCGCCCAGCTCGGGGCAGTTTAGAAATGGTCTGAGTAGCGAGCAGACGCGACCTGCGTCTTGTGATTCTCTGAGGGAAATACATTGTCTTTGTGAGTTAGTTAGCTAACTAGACTATTTCCCAGCATTATTCAAGCCTGCCTGGAGGCATATGTTCATGGTTGATTTTCCGAAATAAGGTAATTCCTCTTGTATCTAACTTTATGCTATCATCTAGAGGTTCGTCATTTTGTCGCCTTTTTGCTCGCCTGTGTGATTCAAAATGGAGAGGTACTTTGACTAGGATTAAGTCACCGGTATCTTTATACCTGAACTAGATATATATATATATATGGGTCGCTCTAGACCAACAAGACTATTGTCTGTGTTCCAGGATTCGTTATATCAGAGATCACGTCCAAGTCAGATGGTTAGACTTAGAAACGTTATAAAGGTCGGTATGACCTATATGCCCAGTATGCTATTCACGTGCAGACAGTAAACGGACTTATTGTATACATCTGATCTGCTAGCATCAGAAAGGGAGCATTTATTGTTGACTATGAACATTGAAGATCTGCAGCTGACTGTTGCAGAAGTTATATATATTATTGATACAGCTTCACGAACCAGAACTTTATGATATCTGTTTGCAATGCAACTATTGAGTATTGAATCCTACATGACTATCAGTTAATATGATTTTGAATGCTGCATTCGTTATACTATGCTGATGATGACATAAATATCATGACTGTTTTGTGGCGTGCAATAAATGGTATAAAACTAAAGCGAAGTTACCATTTCTATGACTCTACACGTCATGTTGCCTGTGGTGTACCCTATGAACTGTTCTACTGCAACACACATAGCAACATTCTAAATCAGAGAAGACACCTACATCTTGCACTTTAATACCAGGTGTCGATAGGGGTGGCAAGTTATCATTTCAGCTCAAATCCACCCTTATCAGTATGCCAGTTGCTTCAGCAACACCATACAATCCCAATTATTCACACAGATTTCAGGGACCTCAAAACAGATTTGATAAAAAAGGTAACCATAATAGTTATCAAAACCAAGGTAACCAATCATTTCAGGGTTCTTCTTCAAAGAACTGGAGACGAGCTGATAGCTCTCGACACAGGGGTGGTCATAATTATAGGAATTTCCGTAGAGGAAGTAATTATAGAAACTATCAGGGTTATCCGTCTTGGAGTCAACAAGATCATAATTACAGAGATACTCATTATAATGAATATGATAATGGTAACCAAGGGAACTATGACTCAAACCCAAATAGGGGTTACAATAGAGGTAACAATAACTACAGAGGTGATAATAACCGAGGTAGATCTCAAAACAAAAGACATAAACCACATTTTCAGGCAAACTCTGCACAACAAGAGTCCCATGAAGCCTATAAACAGAGTAAAGATAATAATGATGCTAGTAATATGGCATGTGCCGCTTTTGATTTTGGGAGAGCATCTCAGTGCCCCCAATGCAAAACGTTATTTGAGCCAACCACAGTGTCTACTTTAAGCTGTGGCCATCCTCTTCCTGCTCTTCCGGCATCAGTCGCGCATGATGGAAGAGGTTCTCTTGTCTTACATAAGGGTTTAGTGAATAACAATCCAGTCTCTGTGCTATTTGATTCTGGATGCACCACAATTGGTGTTAGGCAGTCACTCGTAGATCCTTCCCGTGCCACTGGACAAGTAGTCAAATGTGTAACATTTGGCGGCACATTAGAGAAATACTCTACTGCTATCATTAGGATTGCTACTCCTTTCTTTACAGGAGATGTACACGCATGTCTTCTCCCGAATCCGATCGCCGACCTCATCATCGGTCGCATTCATGGAGTCAAAGAATGCACTCCGCAACAAATTTCCGCGTGGGAAAGGCAAAACATGCAGATTGCTAACGCTGTAGTCACTAGAGCTCAGGCTCTTAATATGCCTCAAACTTCATCTACTGAAGATAATGAAGTGCATAACCAAGATGATCCCTTGGTAATTTCTCGTGACTCGTTTATAAAACAGCAAGAAGATGATCCCACTCTGAAGAAATTCTTCATTCTTGCAACTAAAGGTGATCCGAATAAAGACACAAGTCGTAAATCGTGGATTACAAAGAAGAATGGCGTACTTGTACGTATGGTTCAAGACTCCATTACGTCAAGTCATTCTCAAATCCTGGTTCCCAAGAATTTGAGAGTTAAAATTTTGCAGCACGCTCACGACTCTCAGTGTGCTGGACACATGGGTTTTTCCCGTACTAAGTCAAGAGTCCTTGCGGCTTTCTTTTGGCCATTGGTAAACAAGGACATACGGATTTATTGTCGATCTTGTAAAGTATGTCAGGAAGTTAAATCCAAAGGTCCACGGCATGCTGCACCCATTCAGGCGGCGGACATTCCTATTCGGCCGTTTCAAAAAATGGCCATAGACATTATTGGTCCATTTAAGATCAAGTCTGCCAGAGGACATCAGTTTATCTTGACATGTGTTGATATGTGCACACGTTGGCCAGAGGCTATTCCTCTGAAGAGCATTACTACTGCTGATATTGCAGATGCTCTTTGGCTTATATTTTCTCGTTTGGGTTTCCCCGGAGAGATATTGTCAGACCATGGCACCCAACTAATATCAGATACCATGTCTCAAGTAATGTCTACTCTGCAGATAGATAAATCTTTAAGTAGTATCTACCATCCAATGTCTAATGGTATGGTCGAACGCCTTAATAGAACACTTAAAAACTTACTAGGGAAGATAACTGAGGATCATCCTCAAGACTGGGACAGAGTTTTACCTGCGGCCCTCTTCGCTTACAGAGAGGTACCCAATGAACATACAGGATTTTCTCCCTTTGAACTCGTCTTTGGCGCGCGTCCGCGCGGCCCTATGTCGTTGCTTCACGATCTCATAACATCTGACAATATTGACGATGACACAAAGTCATCCTACGAATATGTCATCGCGTTGAGACAAAAGATTATCGAAGCATGCAAATTAGCAACTTCTTCTTCTGAATTTGCGAAACAGAAGGCAAGGCAATTTGCCAATAAGAAGAGATGCTTACGACAACTGTGTCCTGGTGACAAAGCATTTGTATTACTACCTTGTAGGGAAAACAGATTACTTATTTCTTGGAAAGGTCCGTACGATATAATATCGAAAATTTCCGATGTCGACTATATTGTCGATATTGATGGGAAGCATAAAACCTTCCACATCAATATGCTTACTGAATTCCATGAACGTCCGGATTATTTGCAACACATTTTCCAAGCAACGGACAATTCTCCAGTACAACATGGTCATTACTCATCACTGTCCGTGATACAGGATGAGGAAACAAGTTTTTCAGATGTAAATCTTCCTCTTCCAATGATCCCACTTCATTCTAGTGAATCATGGAAGAACGTTACTGTCTCTCCTGATTTGTCTCTAGGAGAACAGCGACAAGTTTCAACTATGTTGCAAACATTTCAGGATGTACTCACTGACATCCCTGGACAAACGAATGTCATTGAACATGACATTGTTCTAACTGACCATACTCCTATTAGGGTTAGACCTTATCCTATACCTATACATTTTCAAGCACAGGTCGAGAAAGAGTTGGATGAGATGATAGATTTGAAAATAATCGAACCATCCACCTCTGCATATTCTTCGCCGATGGTTATTGTGCGTAAAAAAGACAATAACATACGTCTTTGCGTTGACTATCGAAAATTGAATCAGGTAACGAAGTTCGATGCTGAACCTATGCCTTTACTGGAAGAACTACTTACTCGACTCTCCAAATCTCATTTTTTTCACTAAACTTGATTTGTCTAAAGGATATTGGCAAGTTCCTTTATCTGAACGCGCCAAACCTCTCACGGCTTTTTCAACACCTAGAGGTTTGTTCCAATGGAATTTTATGCCTTTTGGTCTTATGAACGCACCAGCTACATTCGTACGCATGATGCGCCGAATCCTATCTTATCGGTCAGATGTCATTGCATATCTTGACGACATCTGTCTTTTCAGCGATACTTGGGAAGATCACTATTCAGGGTTAGATGAATTGCTGTCTACTTTGCGCGAGCACAACCTGACAGCGAAACCCTCTAAAGCCTATTTTGGTTTTAGCGAAATTTCTTTCCTAGGCCACCGAGTTGGTCATGGTTTCCTAAAGACAGAGGACCATAATACTAGTAAGATACTTAACATCTCAATCCCTAAGACTAAAAAACAGGTGAGAAGTCTGTTAGGTCTTATTCAATTTTATGGCAGATTCATTCAGAATCTATCCTCTATCATGGCACCTCTTTCAACACTTCTAAAGAAAGGTTCGCCTAATGTGGTCCACTGGTCTCAGGAATGCCAATGCTCTCTGGATAAGATTAAAACATTGTTTTCAACACCACCTATTTTAGTGCTACCCACTAAAGATAAAACATTCGTTCTTCGTAGTGACGCTTCATCCACTGGGATTGGAGCGGCACTAATGCAAGAGTACTCTGGAACTCTGCATCCTGTAATGTATATTTCCAGAAAACTTAATGCGGCAGAAAGGAATTATTCGGTTTTAGACCGTGAGCTATTAGCTATGGTTTGGTCGATCCTCAAACTACAGAGATTCCTTCTGGGCGCACATTTCATAGTAGAAACCGACCAAAAAGCTCTTACTGCTATACAGAGTAAGAATTTGAAGAGCTCGAGGTCTACTCGATATGCAATTGCTCTTCAACCTTTTCATTTCTCTGTGCGAGCTATTCGTGGATCAGATAATGTGATGGCAGACATTCTGTCAAGATGCCCACATGATTCCACATAACTATTAGGGCTTAGACTTCTTGATATGTCTAGTTCTATAGTAGTTCCTTTTCTATATCATGATAGATACACATTTGTAATTTAATAATATAATGATTGTATCACTACATAGCGGTTCATTGATGTTTATTCACCGCTGTGCTTTGATGATTTTTTCTTCATAAATCATAAATGTAAGATATCTAATACGAAATGATGGTATGAATTTTTTAGGCATCGTGTAATTGCCAGAATTGTATTATACTTTGATGACACCTTCCTGGAAAAATATACTTATAGAGAAATAATTTCTCTCAGTTTATGAGACACATTCTCACCAGTCGCTCCATAAGTCGACTTAGCCTCATATTAGGCGTTATATGTATTCCTGATATTTTCATCTGCGCATTATTCATGCGTTGTGAGCCTATTGTACGTTGCTCCTAGATGTATTTCAAAAAGAAAAAAAATGTTCCATTTTTTTCCCCGGGAGGTGTGGTAAGACTGTTACGTGCAGTCTTTGATATCTTGCAATATTATACATTGGTATACTTGTTATGTTCGCAAATATTTTGTAAACAAAATAGATTCGTTTTAGTGCTTAAGGAAAAGTCATTATTGAGTTACTTCCCTTGAAAGTTGTGCCGTCTCTTTCGATCGAACTCCGCGGATGAATCCAGTTTTACTGCGATTTATTCTTTGTTTGGGTAGTAATAGATTGTTCTTGCTTCAGAATATCTATGGCCTGAATTTATGTGTATTGTTTGTCTGTGTAGGACGAATCTGTCTTATATCTGTATATCTTTACATATCTAAGTCGAACTATATGTTCTTTTGTCTCTAGAGAGGTCAAAGGCTGTTCGGCAGATGTGTCGCGAGAGAGGTGTGTTTTGGCTTCGCCCTGATGATGGGCTGTGTTTTTCTATGTCGGCTTGACGCCGGGGAAAAAGTGATCTCAGTGGTTTTTGGGGAAAGTGATAGTCGTCTAGACCTATCGTGTATGCTTTACCCCAGTGTTCATTCTTATTGCCAAGGAATGGCAAAATCATATTTCTGAAAACCAAGGTAATAAAGATACTCTTTTGAACTCTCGTACGAAGCCACCGTTTTTCGGTAGGGATGATTTGTACGTCTGAGAGGATACATCTAACTAGATGAAAAAAAACGATTCTGATTCCTAGCAGCACTATATCCTGTAGAATGCAGTCAATTGTTCGTGATCAAATCTACAGAGCAATGAAATGTTTAATGAATGACTAACTTTAGGACAGATTCATTATCTGTATCCAAACGTGAGTGACAGCTCACGAGTGAAGCCATCTTGGAACCAAACATGTAGTGACTTTCAAGAAGAGAAAAGGGATGCCCGTATTATCGCTTGATTAGTCCAGAGATCACTGCTACACATGAGAACCCATTGCTAGCGGTTCAATATAATTATATGGAAAAATCTGTGCTGGACATTATGTTAAGGAATCTTCGCTAGACGAGATTAGGTCTAGAAGCCATCTTGGATATTGTTTATAATCTGACGTGCTTTGTCAGTAAACTCAGTTTATATATATATATATATATATATATATATATATATATATATATATATATATATATATATGGGCAATACTGAGTGCTTGGCTACTGACAGTCCATTATACTATTATTCTACATGAGTGCCCATGTAACATAACATTGCAAGACCATTTATCCACTGTACCATGATGTATTATGCCAACCTGTGATTTGTCACTATCTGTGCTGTCGAGTGTGTACGTCCAATTAAACTTTAGTAAAGGTACGCAGTCGTTGGTGTCGATGACTTCCAGCCATACATGAGTGTGAGAAAAGAACATTTGTCAACACCACGAACTCTTCCTATCATTCGCACATTATACACTCCATCTATGTCTACACACCACTGCGTAGGTCAAGTTGACATTCCATACTCGAACCACAAGCAATACAACAACACAGCATGTAGCTCTGGTGATGCTCGAGCGAGCTTCAGATTTCTCAGCATGTCTCTTGCTCAGGGCAAGGGTCTTGTATTAAGAGTTTATCAACTGATGATGATGATGTCTGCTTCCATCCACTTATATTTATCATTTGGTGGACATCATTAATAAGAAAAAAGATCCTTATCAAGGGTCCCCTGGAGCAAACTTTGGGACTGTTTGGCAAGGAAGAACATTCCAGCACCGCTGGTTCATGATATACAGAGCTTCTACAAGTCTTGCAGAAATTATGTGAGGACAGCAAACCATAAGTCAGAAGAGTTCAGGACCACAACTGGTGTAAGACAAGGTGATATCCTGTCACCTTATCTTTTCATACTCCTCATGGGCGATGTCATCAAGGCATGTAAGGAGAGAACAAGAAAGTATTCAGTGGGGTACTGGAAGATGAGTCAGGTATGTATTTCAGAGCTGGCATTTGCTGATGATGTTGCCCTGCTTGCTAAATCAGAGGCTCATCTCCAATCCAACCTGCAAGTCTGGAAGGAAGAGCTGGAGAAGAGAGGGATGGTCATAAGCAGCTCTAAAACAAAATCCAAGGTGATATCCCGAGAAGAAAGAAGACATCAGATTAAGCTGGGAGAACAGGTCCTGGAGCAGGTCGACCACTTTAAATACCTCGGAGCTATTATAGACCGAAAGGGAGGCATCAAAGAAGAGTTGGCCACTCGAAAAGCAGCAGCTGGGATACTTTTTCAGGCCATAAATCGAGGATTCCTCAGCAAGAGAGAGGTTGATAAGAAAACGAAGATGGCTGTATACCGCTCCACCTATGTCCCAGTCTTGACATATGGATGCGAGTCATGGGCAATGACTACAACCCACAAAAGCCAGATCCAAACCTCAGAAATGAGGTATCCGAGAAAGTTGGTTGAAGTAACAAGAAGAGACATGGTCCGCAACCAGACGATATGGCCTTAAATCCCACCCCATGCAGACCCAAGTAGAACAGTCCCAAATAAGATGGTTTGGCCATGTCTGCAGAATGGGAGATGATCGGCTACCACGACAAGCATGGGAAACAAAGAGCCAGGGATCCAGATCCCTGGACGACCCAGAGTCCGCTGGGAGGACAACATTAGACACTCTTTGAAGGACCGAGGACTAGAATGGAACCAGGCCAGGAGGAAGACAGCCGATAGGATAGTCTGGCGCTCTCTCTTCCAAACCTCTACACCTCACGGTAGAAGGGGAACGACAACGTAAGTAAGAATATTTATTAATACAATGTCAATTAAGATACGTCCAAGATTTATAATTCAAATTAAAGAGGACAGATATGTAATTATTTTGAGCTATCGCATGCGTTCAAACTGATAGCCGTTCTGGGCCAGACACGGATGAAAGAGAATGCGCCAAAATCTCAAATGAACTGCTTAATGTTGTTTGCAACACTATTGAACAGCGTTGTCATCGTTATTACGTTTTAGCTCGGGCGTTGGCGTAGCTGGCGAGTCCTTTTTAGGGCTTTATGCTAGCAGATAGATAATGTTAGTCCTTTTCAGGACTTAGTATCTATCAACGCTGATCGGGTTAGCAGTGAACGGAGTTCACTTACTTTTGGATGGTAAATGCGCTCTGATATAACCAAATAGGTTGAAAGGACCGCGCCTCGCCACAAGAAGTCAAAAACCGAACCAAACCAAAAAAAGAAAATCGAAATCACTTGCACAGAATAAAGACAGAAGGAAGGCGGCAAGAGAGAAAAGCTTATTGAGGCTAAACCCATACTTTCTGTGGCCGGACAGCACTATTCTTCACCAAAGCCAATCTTTACTGACTTTATATAGATCCTGAGAGGGTTCGTACTTGTCACTATAAGTCATAGGTCAACCATCGAGAACTCGTTGAGCTAACGTGTAATAACCAGAAGTCTCAGTGGTGGTTTCGAGATCGATGCTTTACACCCCAGCAGTGTCTGGATTGGCATAAGCAAGACCCATCTGCCAAACTGTGCATTTCAAAGCCAAAATTCATTTGACATAGAAGTTAAGTGACTCTCAAGGACAATCGTGCACCCTGAGTGACAATTTGTCAAGAATTGTTTCATGATGAAAATATTAGTATGATTGCATAGCAGAGACAGTAAAGTGAAATTAAGACTGAGGAATTCAGTTATTCATCTATTTGGAAAAAGTCTACAAGAACATTTTTTTTTGAGTTAATTACTTACTTACTTATTCGTTCCTCTTCTACCGTTGGGTGTAGAGGTTTGTAAGAGAGAGCGCCATACTATTATATCGGCTGTCTTCCTCCTGGCTTGGCTCCATTCTAGTTAGGCTGACATGGAAGCAGCACATCAACAAGGCAGCAATAAAGGCCAGGAGGAAGTTAGCCATCCTGAGAAAACTAAGTGGAACCACATGGGGAGCCAGCGGGAAAATACTTATTAAAGTTTACCAGCAAAGCATACGACCACACCTGGAATATGGGTCAGCTGCGTGGTGTCCAGCATCAAACACCACATTACAAGAGCTGGATAAAGTGCAAAACCAGGCGCTTAGGGTCATCACGGGGGCAATGAAATCAACGCCTATAATGGAGATGGAGAAAATGGGGAGGATACAAGCACTGAGAGAACGCAGAGACACGAAAGTGCTAACACAGGCAGAAAAGTTCCTCTGTATGCCGAGCCATCCAATGAAGGACAGATTCCAAAACCTAGCAATGGGGCGATTGAAAAGAAGCAGCCTTATCCACCAGGCCAAACGATTTCGTAGACAAACCTCCGACCTGCCTGAAGTTAACAGCCCCCTAAAGTCTGTGACAGAACAAACCCCTTGGAGAGAGGAGCCTGGACTACCAGAACACATCCAGACAAAAGTGAAAGGAATATTCGACAGGGATGAACAGAACAGCGTGCAACGTAGGACAATCACTCTCAGTTTCCTGGATGATGAATACCCACCGGACCTCTGGGTCCGAGTATACACGGATGGGTCAGCACAGAATGCAGTAAAGAATGGAGGAGCAGGAGTATACATAGAATACCCAAACAACACTAGGAATACGGTCAGAGTACCAACGGGGAAATTCTGTAACAACTATGATGCAGAAGTCCAGGCAATGAAGGTGGCAACTGAGAAACTATTGAACACCAATCTCGGTCCACAGCCTGTAGTATTATTGACAGGTGCAAGATCAGCACTCCAAGCACTTCAGTCCAGAAAATTGCCAGGTATACAAGCCCTACTTTCTGAACACTCCGCAGCCAAGCAAAAAAACTATACGGACCTCTGTATGAACTACAAAAGACTAAAGTTTATACAAGAAACAACATTGCAGATATAGACAATATATTTCAAGCGAACAAAAGAAGAAGAAGAAGGTTCCATTCTAGTCCTCTGTTCTTCAAAGATTGTCTAATGTTATCCTCCCAGCGGACTTTGGGTCGTCCTGGAGGTCTGGATCCCTGGCTCTTAGTATTCATAAGTCAGCACAAATCAGATAGATGTAAATAAATAAATTTCATAATTGTACTCAACAGCTTTATTAATTCAATATTGTTGAAGTTGAGTTTTTGTGAATTTTTTTATCACTGATAGGCACATAGGGAAGTGGTACTTTAAGCTCTGACTTTACTTTGAATACTATCTGAAGTAGAGGCTTTCACAGCCGTGACTATCAAGTGATACCAGTGTACTTCTCTGACACTGGGACCTCACACCATCTGGAGAGAAGACCTCTTCTACTCTACCACTATATTCATACTTATAAAACCTTCTGCTACACGTTAATGTGGTATCTCCTTCTTTTAAAATAGTAAATCGTAAACGTTGAAAGCGTTTTTTCTTCTTCTTCAAAACAAGGTGAATTCTTTTTGGATTCTTAGCCCCTGACTGACAAAGCAATCAGTGGCATAGTAGAGTCTCGTAGGGCAGCAACAAAGTGTCCCCACTTTGCTCGGTCGGTGGCCATCCTTCGTGCAATGTTCCAACTCTAGTTCATGCTTTGCATCTCGTTCTCCGAAGTTCTCCGCCAGATTGTCATTGGTCTGCCTCTCGCCGTCCTTAAAGGGTTCAGAGCATTGCAGTTGTGGTAAGGGTGTAAGGGTCCCTTCTGAGAACATGGCAAACCCAGTTCCAGCATCTTCCCGCAATGATGGTGTGCATATCTTTTTAGCTGCACGGTGTGAGCAGTTCCTTGTTGGAGATGGTATTCGGCCCAAATAATTCAAAGCATTTTCCTTAGGCAGGTTGTGTGGAAATGATAATTTGGACATTTCCTTTTCTGTTACTCTCCAGCATTCTGCACCGTACAAAAGCACAGAAAGTACGCAACTCTCGTATAATTTTAATTTGGTGCTTGTGCTGTATTGCGAAGATTTCCAATTGCTGTCTAGGTTGGGGAAGGCTGTTCGGGCTTAATTCATTCTGTCTGTGACAGAATTGTCCGTTTCCTTTTCCTAGCATTCATGTCTATCGCCGATATTTTTGCTCCACGTCTCATTTTCTGTACTTAATCATTGTTTACACTCACTTCCCTCAATTCTTGTCATGTTGGGACTCCAGCTACCATCTTTTGCTAATTAGGCTATCAATCACTTTCGTTTAAACCCATTTTGACACCTGAATCTGTGGAGTGAAATATTGTAACACATTTCCGAGCGGACAGTGTGTAGGAGGGAACGGATTAGTGAGTAAACAACCTTGGGATAGCCACAGTCGATTATCTTATCACTTGATAATAGTTCTGTCTGACCAGTTTGTTGATTTTTGGTTAGACCAGGTAAATGATATAACTGTTTCCGGACAAGACTTGTCGGAGAATTAATGCTCAGAGAGGGTAAGGTTCTGAGGCAGATTGGATGGTGTCGTATTTTGGTCTGTATTACAACACGTCAAATTTACCGCTCAAAAATATCGAAGATAAACAGTACAATTATAACAACCAATAGAATCGCTCCTTTTTCTCTTATGTATAGGACACATTTTTATGCTTGATAATATGGCCTATTTTGTGTATTTGACAGAACGAAGATATTTTATTTCTTAAAAACTGAAGATATGTAAACAGAAAGAAATAGCTCAAATTATAGCGGGGATATTACTTAAGAGGTTAGTGTAAAGACTTCCTCATAATAATATTTTATTGTACGAGAAAAATCAGTTGTAATGATAAGTTTACTTCAGGGTAATCCCCAATTTAGTTAGTTAAAGCATGCACAGATCTAAATGCACTGGGCTAACTAAAATATTATTAGCTAGAACGATAGAGATCAATTCCTAGTTTTATTAGAGCTTTTAAAAATTGAAGTCGGCCCTAAAATAAGTAAAATAATAAATATTTAAACTTAGGCACATTATACGGTAGGGCTGAAAAACGAGCAGAGTGAAAATTCTTAACGCCAGTTTTGACTGTGTCTCGATTGGTCGAACACGGCGTTATATAAGGCCTTGAACTTTGGCGTATTCTTGCCACTAACAATTTTAAATCCTGAGCAATACTAGAGAGAGCGCAAATATAAACTGTCAAATATTTTGCCGCCTGTACCTAAAGCAGACCTAGAGAAACCATTGAAAGCCAGTATCAGCTTATGTATTTTACCTGAGGGTAAGCGATATATAAAAATACAGTATTTGTATATATTCATGTTGTTTGCCTGTAGATGCCAGGATATATTAATTATGGAATCCACTTATGTGTTCGCTGATTATTGTATGAAAATTAGAATGGATCTAACATACTATGTATTAAGGAAATGAGTAATCAAATTGAACTGGCTGTGAGGTATTGAGGTAACTGTCTGATTATAGAATGCAACATTATATATGATGATTCACAAAGAACCATATTCAACTCCTATTACGTTACCAGCCAGGGACGTTGATATCAAGATTGTGAGCTAGTGAATGAACTTTAATTACATACATTAATAAATATAAAAGCATATTTTTTGCCTTTTATGGAGAACATTCCATATTATTTATTTCCTTTTGTAAATACCTTTTAAACTGATTTTAAGTTTTCCTAACCAGAAGAAAACAGGTTTAGGAACAATAAATTGTAAATACTTTCATTCAGTCTTACTTAATTATTGTAATTAAGTTAATGTCTTGTTTGATAGTTATTACGTATAACTAATTTAATTTACCCCTAGATAATTAGCTACACAAACAAATATATAAACATTACTCATTGTGGGATCTGGAGAGGTAGCAGATAGATCTTCAGGACCCAACACTATCATCATTCCTGTAGATTTACATAGCTTAACCCCACTTTGATGTCGATACATCCTTACTCTTTTCAGAGAAGGGGGTATTTCTTTTAAGACCAGTCTCTTATCTGGCACTATCCTGGTATCATCTGATACATCTATTTGTCCAGGATAGCCTTTATTTTAATAACATCTGAACCTCTCGCGACAGATGGTGGAATGGAAAAAAAAAAGGGGGGGGGGGGGCCTAATTTTGTGCCAGGAAACCCCATACTCAGGATGGTATTTCTTTCTCTTATTTCATGATACTAGACGGTGGTACCAACTGGTGGTGCTATCAGTGGAACAAGTTAGTGGTATAAGTGGCCTTCAGTCAAAGCTAGACACCTACAGCAGTCGGGTCTAATAACAGACGCTGGACCATCTTCGCAATTGCCCCACAATACTTTGAGGGACGTGTTGTGGCCACCAGACTTGACCAGTGACCAGTCCATAATCTGCAAAGAACAAGCATCGGCTGGAGCAGAAACCAACCTACATCTTACTGGCAGCTAAGTACCCGCTTAAAGCTGCCAAGTGAACTCTGTTTTATTTAAATTCGAAAGGAGAAAAAAACACTATCCAGATCATCCCCCGTGACGAAATGTTAAATGTTAATTCACCCCACCCTTATTTATTTTACAATTGTTAACGAAAATTGAGTATTAAATTTTGTTTTCAGTAAATATACAAATTTATAGTTGATTTTGTCATTTTTAGTGAACTACACCCGAATGTCCCAGTCATTTAAATACTTATGATATAGCTATTAAAGTAATATTTCACTGAGTTAAATCAATTGAGGGCTCATCAAAACGAGTAAAAAATCTTACTCATAGAAGGCCAGGAAAGATAAAAAGTTTACACGGCCTGGATCCTATCAGCCGTAGTACTTGATTTCTTTAAATTCACATGAGGCTCCCTAGAACTGAAGCACCATTCTTCTATTCACATCTCTGCCAAGAGTAATCTTGAACGAAAGGTAGACACTTCTGAAGATCCTCAATAGATACTCTGAAGTTTGGCCACTGTTGGACCATCACTGCAGAGTAAGAGGAGTAAATCCCGTGACACTGTTACTGATGTCTTTTCTTGCTCCACTGTCTGGCGTTACTATGCTTCCTAGATATGCAAATGTATCTGTTTGTTCCAGCTGTCGGTTTCTTATTTTAATGGGCACAGGATTTATTGCATTTAGTGTCATGAACTCTCTCTTCTTCAAGTTGATGTTTAGTTCTACTTGTTGGCTATATTTATTCAGTCTGTCTGTTTTCTCTTGATGTGCTTTTGGGAGTGTAAGAGTAGTGAAATATTATCTGCGTATTCTAGATCTTCCAGTGCGGTAAACGCTGTCCATCATATTCCTCTAGGGTTATCCTCTGTTATCTGGGACATCACCAGTCTATGGCAGCTAAAAACAGAATGGCTGACTAAGGGCAACTCTGTCGTACACCTGTTTTCACTTAGAAAATAAGGTTGCTCTGCCCAACACTGCATGCAAAGTAAGCATATAGGCTTTTTATGATGGAAACAATACAACTAGGGATCACACAAGTCCTTAGTATTTTCTATAAGCTATCCCTGCGTATGCTGTCAGAAGTCTTTTCAAAGTCGTCAAAGTTTATATATAGATGTCTCTGCCATTCTGAGCATTGTTCTATTATGTTCCTGATGGTATAGATATGATCTATGCATCTTCTATTCTTTCTGAATCCTGCTTGTTCTTTCCTCAGTTTGTGATATATTGCTTTTGAGATTCTTTTAACAATTATCCTGCCCAATATTTTGCTTGGGAATGAGAGGAGGGTAATTCCTCTCCAGATGTTGCAGTCTGTGAGGTCACCCTTTTTTGGTGATTTGATAACAGTTCCTTTCTTCCATTCGAATGGTGCCCAAACCATTCTGTTTGCCAGATGTGTACAAAAAGTATGTCAAAGCGTTCTAATGATAAATAATTCAAGATCAATTTTAAATAGATATGCGCTATTTACCAGGAGCTTTTCCATTCTTCCACCCTTTGATTGACGTGATAACTTCTTCCTTTCTTGGAACATTTGAATTGATGTTAATGTCCTTTTCAGCCTCAGAACTGTTCAGCTGCATCTCTGGTGGTGTCTTATTGAGTATTTCTCTGAAGTGTTCTACCAATCTTGCTTCTTGTCCCTGTTGTTTTGTGATAAATTTCCACGCTTGTCTCTTACTATTGTAACATTGTTTGCACCCCGCTTTCCACTGAAGGTTTTTGTTATATTGTATACTGTGCTGTTTGGGATGTAGTATAAAGAGAGAGGGATAGTACCTCACGGCGAGTGACAGCCATATCCCTAATGTATAATCAGGATCCTATTTGGTTCCTCTCTCTTTATCTAGCTCATGTATGGCTCCACGAATACCGCTTGTGTACGGCGGTGGCCACATACCGGGCAACAATCTTGGCTGACTGGCTAAATTACATGAGTGAAGTAGAAGCAATCTTACTCAAGGGAATGTCCATCCCTAGTACACAAAGACTGAGGCGGTGAGTGAGGCGGAGGAATCTAAAAAGATCAACGGCTCACAAAGCAAAACAGCAAAGTGTGTGGCGCACTAGAGGCGTGTCAGGCATAGAAAAAGACAATGGTTAGCCACAGTGGTAAAGATTGGGGCCTTACCACGTACGTCATATAGAATGTAATAGAATCATAACAAAAAGATAAGAACCGATATGTAGAGAACTCTTGGTCCCCTGTGGAGAAATCTACTGTACAAAACAATAGGGAAGAGGCAACTCCTCTAATGAGTAAGGAAGTACATAATGTCGAGTGTTCCCCAAATTCTTTTGAAAGGGAGTATTCTGAGAAAGACCCCCTAAAATCTAGCAGGAGGAGCTTAAACATAGGAACAAGGAACATAAGAACTCTAAACGGAGGAGGAAAGCTAGATAATCTAATTTTAGAGGCAACAAATATGAAACTTGATATACTGGGAGTTGCAGAGGCAAGATTATTAGATACACGCTTATACACTCAGGAGGAGAAAAACACGAAAGAGGAGTTGGAATGTTAATAAAGAAGGAATTAGAAAAAATATGTATGTGGATACTGGACACACAATGACAGAATGATGTTACTGGAAATGAGAGCAAAGCCATCTGATATACCAATCTTACAAACATATGCACCAATTAAAGAACACAGTGAAGAAGAAATACAGGAATACTATGAAGAGCTACAACACACACTTAAACCAGTAAAATCTACAGATGTGTTGATAGTAATGGGTGATATAAATGCAAAAATAAGAAAAGGAAAGTTCACGAAAATATTAGGACAGTATGGATTAGGGAAAAGAAATGATAGAGGAGACAGACTTATCCAGTTCTGTGAAGAAAACCAGCTGGTTATATGTAATACCTTTTTTTGAACACCACCCGAAGAAACTATTCACATGGAAAAGCCCAGGCGATATAACAAAAAATCAAATCGACTTTATCAAAACATAGATTTAAGAACAGTGTCACAAGCGCAAAGACACATCCTGGCGCTGACATAAATTCAGATCACAGTCTGGTCGTCATCAAAGTAAATATAAAGCTAAAAAGAACAGGAAACAGAAAAAAAGGAGGAACCCCAGATAGAAATATCAGCACTGAAACAACCAGATATAAAACAAAAATATCTTGTCGATGTCAAAAATAAGTATGAACAGTTACTGGCAGAAAGCATGGAACAGTACAGAAGAGAAAAACACAGAAGAAAAAAGTAGCCACAAAATGGGAATGTTTAAAAACAAGTATACAATCAGCAAATGCAAACTTACTTGAAAAGGAGTCTAAGAAAAATCAAATTTGGATGACAGATGGCATCTTGAATAAAATGGCAGAAAGAAAGAGAGCGAAAAAACACTCCAGAATATAAAACAATAGACAAAGACATACGTACTGTGTGTAGACAAACAAAAGAACGGTGAATAGAAACAAAATGCAAGGAAATAGAAGATATGGAAGCAAAGCACATGACAAGGGATATGCATGAAGAAATAAAGAAATTATCAAATAGCTAGAGGTTTGCCCAATGAGAAGGCTGTATCAAGAATAAAAATGGTGTAATCTTACTTGATGAGAAAGACATCTCAAACAGATGGGCAGAATACGTTAAAGAACTATTCGAGGACAACAGTGGTAAAATAAACCTAAACCAGATTCTAATGAAGGCCCAAACATTCTCAGGTCAGAAGTAGAGAATGCAATACATATGATAAAAAAAAGGAGAATCAGCAGGCATGGACAACATAAAAATTGAAATGATAGAAGCCATGGAGAGCTTTGGTATAGATACAATCACAGATATGCGCAACGATATATACAATACAGGATATATACCACATGACATGAAGACATCAGTCTTTATAAAATTGCTAAAAAACTGAATGCAACAGATTGCTCAGACTTCAGAACAATCAGCCTAATGAGTCATGCAATTAAAATACTGCTCAAAATCAAACAGGAAAGAATAACAAATAATGTGGTACTGTAGCACATCAGAGATGATGTGGTGTGCTGAACCGTGACTGATGTCAAGATGAGTGGCAATATCATCCACAATCAATCGGCGGTTTCCCTGTACGAGTCGTTCAACGGTTGCTATCGATTCTGGAGTCACGACTCTGTGTGCCTGACCCGGTCATGAACAATCTGTCACATAAATCACGCCGTTTTTGAACTTTGTACACCATTCATACACCTGCGACATTGACATGCATGCATCACCGTACTTGAGCTTCATTCGCCGATGAATTTCTATTGGTTTCACCCCTTCGCTGATCAAAAATTGAATAACAGAACGCTGCTGCTGTTTGGTGCATTCCACTAGCGGGGCGGCCATCTTTAAAACGTCATCATGACGTCACATTATGCGTCATCACCGCGATGGCGCGTGCATGACACTCGAGACATCCAGGACAACAATATTGGCAAGTTACAATATAATGGCATGATTATTCTTATTGTTATAACATATTTCCGGTTTTCACTTGACTCACCCTCGTATATATAGAATCAACTTCTGAGCACTTGATAAAAGGTGAATACAATACTGCGCGACCACCGTCTAAATCTTGGGCGAGAAATCTTCCTTTGTAACTTAGGAAGTGAAGGATGTCCTATCTTGTGAACTCTGCTATCCGGACCTACACTTTGCGAGCTTCTTTCCGGGTAGACGCCAAACACATGAGGTGTAGACTCATACTTCTGTTGGACTGAAGACATACACAAAATGGCTACGAAAGTTTTACATGGTTGACTTTCTTATAATAATCCTTACTACTGATCTCTCTGTTCTTAATTCTTTGGTAATGATTATGTATGACATGATGCGATGATCTAACAATCTAGATGACGGTGAAGTATGAATTACTTCCTATCAACCTAGAGGAAAATCTTTGATTTAATTAATCATTTACGAGAAGAATTAATTGAAAAAACCATCTTTAGCACATTTAGCTTTGAGGCTAAAACAAATAAGTAAAGAATAAGAAAAGGTATTAATAATTTGTATCAGATTTACTTACCTACTTTTCCCTTCGAAAATTCCTTAAGAACACTATAAACTTCACAGATATTAACTAATTATCCACACAGGAATGAACAAGTTTATTCAGGCTAAGCTCTACAATGGTCGTGTAACGGGATCCTTTACCTTTTTACCTTACCTTAAGCTCTTGGAAAACGTTGTCTGCACCACGATATTGGACACCTCGTACTGATCTCTGGCGAACGTCGCGGTACATTATATTTCTGGTTACCAATGTGTTCCGATATTGGATGTGTGACGCATAACTCTGCCTACAAACCAATCGCTAGACCTCCATATTGTGGCTTTTGCATTACACCTTTCGTGCGCTGTCAGCGAATGTCACTGGCCAAAACTGGGTGGGCTTTTCTCAGTTCGCATTGCCTGACCGTTTGCAGGACAAACAGGTGTTAATGATTGGCCGGCTACTGCAAAAAAAAAAAAAAAACCCGGCTCCTCCTTCCACAAAGTATTCTGTCTATTGTTGCCGCTTCACGTGTCATTCTTGCGTGCGTGCTTTTCAATCTTTCTATTCATTATCCACTTTCTGCGTGTCAAGAGTGTCCTTTGTAGTCCGTCGGCCGCCCTTTGTTGTCCTTCGGCAGCACCAGCGCCATTGTCCCGACTCAGATTTGTATGAACAGGGGATTACACTCTCTCTATTGCCAAGCCGGCGTTTCTCAAACAATTCTCAGTGTGGCATGTCTCGTGATGTTTAAACTAGGGATTATGTATTGAGAGAATTCGTTCTCTAGGCTTGTGGGTTTCCCAAGATTATGATGAAGCCAGGCGTATTCCGCAAGGTGGTGACACGAATCAAAGGAGTGTAAAGTTAGATACAAGTCGAAATTAAAAAAGATTACTTTAACCACGATGAAAGAGCAAAATGTGGGAGAAAATAAAAAAAAGAAAGATTTTGGAAAAGATAGAGTCATAAAGATAGACCTACGATACGACACGCACATAAAGGTATATTAAAGGCGCTTGTGACAAATAAAGAAGTAGAAAACTAGACAACAGAAGTAAGTGGGTTACCGGAGAATCGAACCCAGGACCTTCCGGACGGCACCACCGCCTAGCTACGGAAGAGAATCACAATATCCTCCCTGCGTACTAGGCACCACAAAAATAGTGCTTCGTAGACAGGGGTCATTAGCGCGATTTGTAATGTGATGGGGCCGAAAAGGAGACGCCCGCCCCCTACCTGTTTCTAGGCAGATTTATCGCCCATATTTTAGAAGTGCGCGTAGCACGCTAGTATGTAAAAATTCTGACGAGATAAGGAAGATTGATGAAAAGGCCATAATAAAGCCTGAGAATTAATTGTGGTGTATAGTTGTGAGTCATATTTGATATTCGTGTGTTATATTAAATAGCTGTAGGTTTTATGTGTGTTTTCGCTATTCCTAAAGCGATAATCGCGTGTGATATTTAAGTAGCCAAGATTAATACGCCCAGCGCACAGTAAAGTGAGTGATTCGACCTGGCCTTATAAAAGAATGCGATAACCAGCAGCGGCCCTTCTTAAGTATCAGCCCAGGCGAGAGAGAACGAAACGAGGCGCCCTGTGTACCTACACAGAAGAACACAAAGACATGACACGTGAGTTAATTTAAATTAGCATTAGTTTTATATAATTCGGAAATAATATCGATGTGGCTGTTTTAATGTTTAATGATATAGATAGATGTGTTTCCAAAGGAAATGTCTTTTTAGGACATTATGATTTAGTCTTGAAATGATAGATGAGTGAAAATAATGTTTGATAGGTTTTATTAGGCACGCAAAGCCCAAATCACAGATGTGAGAGTTTAAGAGCAATTATGTCAGTCATCAGACCGGACAAAAAAGGCAAATTTAGTAAGAGTGTTTTATACATGAAACTGGACAGAGAAGCGATTTTTTACTTGAATTTAGATGATATTGACTGTTATCAGGATGGCAACCACGTGGTCATAAAAGGCGGCGCGTCACCATGCGTGTGTATAAAGAAGACGCCAGTTTTATATTGTGTGAATTGAGACGTGGGTGGGAAGCAGATTAAGATAATTTTCCCCAGTAAAGGAAAGAAAGAGTTGTCGTGTTAAATTTCCTTTATATGATGACCAGTTCTAGTTGTTAAGTCAAGAGTAATTATATTTTATTTCTTTAATGTAAAAGTAATTGAGTGTATTTCACGATAGCCTACTTATCATAATTCTACTGTATATATTTAATGGGTTACTGTTAGGTGAGTATAGTCATTTAGATTTCTGGAGAGCGCGAGGCCACTCCTTGGGCGTAAAGCGCATTTGAGACATAAATGTTGCTGTTTGCTCCTTGCGGAGCAGGGCGACATCAGTGCGGCTGAATCCAACAGAAGCCTGCATGAAGCATTTATATGCTATGGCAGTGATTTGTTTCGGTAACGATGTGTTTCATGTGATGAGATTCCCAGTCTCATCAGTGGTCATATACGACACGCTTGTTGCCAGGCGCACCAGTCGTCACATACGACATGCGTCCGAATGCAGTAACGAATATTGAGATAGATCAGTTGCGAGGTGGTGGTTTATTCTCGTTATTGAGAGTATTTGTTGTACATATAGTTGAATATTATTTTATGTCCATTTTATGATTATTTAATTATGGTTATGTGAGGAATGGTTGTGAGAGCACGTGGGCTCACTTCAAGATATATATTTTCTCTTCTCCGCGATTAGCATCGGGCACTGTTGGGTGTTCTGTTTAGTTTTGTTTTGTTATGTTCGCTAGTTTATTTGTTTAATGTTTGCTTTGTCACTGAATGGGTTGTAAATATAAATACAGCCCCTGCCTCAGAATAAGAGTTTTTATTGTTGTTCGGGTCGGTGCGAGTGTGAAAAGAGAGTGATCACATATCACAATACTATCATCATCATCATCTCGCCCACCCTACCACAGTAACACAGAGCACCGAATATGTACCTAAGCCAATCCAGTCAAAATAATGACGCAATCACTTGTGTTGTTACCCTATTATACAGTAAAGGTCACATTTAAACAAGACAAAGACCTTAGGTTTGGTTTGGTGTGGTTTTAAGGACTATCTTCATTGCACACGGGCTACCCTTTATTATTTCCAACTGCTGTGGGATGTTTAACATGCACAACTTGCACACGGGACCTCCTTTTTTCGCCCTTATCCGAGAAGGCTAGGTATCCGATCTCACTACCAGGAGACCTCAACTGGGAATCGAACCTGGTACCTCTAGAATTCGAGGCGGACGCCTTACTTCTTAGCCACCCCCCACAAAGACCTTAATGCCATGTCTAGTAAATGATAGAAGAATGAGAACACTACAGGACAGAGGGTAGGTTTGGTATTATGTAAACATGTAAACAAATAAAGAGAGGAAACCCGAGGCCTGTAAACAGTAAATAAATAAATATTACACACATAAAGGTATGTCTCAAGCACTCGTGAGAAATAAAGAAGTAGAAAGACGGAGAACATTATTTATATCGCTTACCTTGAAAATAAATACCATATTACTAAAAAATACGCATTTTTCAGGAGACAGTACACATTCAATATCTTCTTCTTCTTTCTTCTTCCATCCTTAGCCACCGACCGTCAAAGCAGTCAGTGGCCATTACGCCTAGTGGCGTCTTAGGGCAACAGCAGATAGGTTTTCTTTGCCATTGTTTCCCATCACGCCTATTGGCGTCTTTGGGGCAACGGCAAATCAATCCATTTGCTGTTGTTTCCGTAATCGAAGTGACTGGCAAACGGGTGATCAGCCCGTTGGTACACATTCAATATATTTTTTTTTAAATGTGTCTATGTGTTTCTTTAAAAAAAATTCAGAGTGGCAACATTAAATAACACATACATTGAGAAAACCTGTTGATTGCATTATCAGACAGTCCTTGTTCTGGAATCACCAGGGTAAGAGAGGTAGTGTTGCCACTCTAAATTTTTGAAAAAAACCTAGATGGTACTTTAAAATACACCTAGATTTTGAACGACTTGGGCTAATTTGCACGGTTTTTTTGGGGGGTCGAAATCAGAAAGTTGATTTAAGTAGCGTCCTTCAACTAATGAAGTAAAATGGCACCTAGACAGGATTTTAAAAAAACCCTAGATCTACGTTTATCAATCTAGGAGTGGCAACACTGGAGGTAGAAAAATACCAAGGAACACATGGAAAAGAGAACTGTAGACAAACATGGAGGGAATTGAAGAAGAATATTGAAAAGGATTCAGCTGAAGGCACTGGACAAGACTATGCTCCCTGGCTCCAGTTCTCTGTGAAGAGTTTACATTTGAAGGAGAGAGGCAGGCGTAAATAAAAATTCGAATAAAAGTTCTGATTGTCGGTCTTATCGGCACATAGTGCCGTTCCAAAAATTCTTTCCATTATATGTGAATTTGGATGTACTTTAAATGACAGGGCTGTACTGCAAGCCGAATGACTAGTTCAAATACTTAAAAAGAAAACTGCCGCAAAAAATTTACGTTTTATAAAATTTTATATTAAAAAAACAATAAAATAATAAAATCTTTGCATTTATTTAAATTTGTTTCTTTTACTGGTGTAAACTTTATTAATGCATGTTTAAAAAAAAAAAAAATAAATAAATATTCGTCGTTTAAAAAAAACAAAAGAAAAGAGAAGACAACATTTGCATACTTTCCCTTGGATAATTAACATTTTTATTTCTTTATTTCCCTTGAAACTTTTAAATATATCCAAAACCCTTGTTGTCTCCCATCGTGCAGCGTTTTACAGCCGTTTTTTCCTCATGACATAATAATAATAAATTCTTTAAGCACCAAACACGGCGCATAAGGCAGAAACCAGTGCTCTCCAGGTTGTACGTTGTGACGCCACTCCTCTTAGCTCTTGCACATTGTTTAATCCCAACGTTCTTCCTTCTCTTATTATTGTTCTTCTGAGTGTTTCTTTTGGTCTTCCTTTTTTCCTCTTACCCTCAGGAACCCAAGTGAGTGCCTGCAATGGTATTCTGTTGTTTTGCATTCGTAGGACATGACCGATATATGACCATCGTCTTTTCCTTATATAGTTGGAGACATATTTCTGCCTAGAGTCTTCTCTTATTTGTCGATTAGTCTTGAATTCTTTCCAACTGATGTTCATGAGTTTTCTAAGACATTTGTTCTTGAATGTATTCAGCTTGTTCTCCAATGATTTTGTTATTTTCCAACCCTCACAGCCGTATGTTAACACTGAGATAACATTTGAATTAAACAGACGAAGCTTGGTATGTATATTCAATTATCGTAATTTCCAAATGTTAGATAATCTATTGAAGGCGCTAGCTGCCAAAGCAATTCTAGTATGAATTTCTCTTGTTGTGAAACTTTCAACTTTCTGTAGTTTTTCCCCGTTCAGGATGATATTAAAGGTCTCGTTAGAAAAGTTCATAACTTTAGTTTTAGAGGCATTTATTTGGAGACCTATTTTAACCGAAAGATGACACACATTATTTACTGCTTCTTGGGATTGTCTGGGTGTTGAACTTAAGAATGCTAAATCATCTGCGAAATCCAGGTCCCCCAGGAATTTTCCATTTGTCCGTTTTATACCTAATTGTTCATTGTGGGTATAGTTTCTCATAACCCAATCAATAGCTATTCCAAAAAGTAGTGGTGACATAATACAGCCTTGTTTCACCCCTGTTTCTACTGTAAACCATTCTGTATTCCCTTTCTGTCACTGCATTAGCTTCAACGATACACAAATCCATCTTATAATTTACACACTTCATTCTCCTAGTAAACACGTCAAAACAATATCGATCGGCAGCAGCGAGCTCCCGTCTTTTGATTGGCGGGCACACTTCATTAACCAGTAATTTTTTAATTTACTCATTTGCACAGCACGTTATATTACTTTATATACTTGGCGATTATAATTTACATATTGTCACAGCGTTTTGCAGTAACAACGGACTTCGCCGACTACAGCTGGGAAAGGGCTATCTCAGAATTAAAGAACCTTACTATGCAGATTTTTTTTTTTTTAAACACAGTATCCCGTTTAACCATTGATGGGTTATAATTAGGGTATATAGTGTAATAAATTCATGACAATAAAATCTGATTTCTGATATCTAAATATAGTATCTTCTTCCCCCCTCCACTCAGTCCAAATAGAGTAAATCAAAACCAAAATTGTGTGAATGTATGTGTGTAAGAAAAAGAAAAAAACAAAGTAAAGTCTCTCATAACTGCCCTGTTGTTAATAAGGTGAAAAGGGATGAGATTACACCAAATCCACCAAGTATCTGCCTTCATCCACACGAGCACATTTCAGACTACCATTTATCCTCACGCCATCATTGATCCTTATACATTAATTTTAGTTCTTGTTATATACTGTTTGCGATGACTACGGCCCACAGGGGCCAGATCCGGACCTCGGAGATGGGGTGTCTGAGGGGGGTGGTTGAGGTGGCAAGAAGAGACATGGTACGCGGCCAGACGATGCGTCAGGGCCTTAAGTCCCACCCCCTGCGGGCCCAAGTGGAGCGGTCTCAACTGGGATGGTTTGGCCATGTCTGCGGAGTGGGGGGGGGGGGGGGAAATCGGCTGCCACGGCAGGCAGGGGGCCAGGGATCCGGACCCCCAGGATGACCCAGAGTCCACTGGGGGGACAACATTAGACAATCTTTGAAGGACCGAGGACTAGAGTGGAGCCAGGCCAGGAGGAAGACAGCCGATGGGATAGTCTGGTGCTCTCTCTTCCAAACCTCTACACCTCACGGTAGAAGGGGAACGACTAAGTAAGTAAGTAAGTTATTGATATGAGTAAATATCATATCATGTCGATCACTTCCTGATATATATATTGTTTACACACGGTATCCCGTGGTTGCAGGAAGTGACGTCGTGTCTGCTGCTCTGAATTAACAGCAGACGGCATTTCTGATCTGGGACAAGCTAGCGTCTCGAACCGGCATTCTGCTTGTGTCGTTTGACCAGTGAGCAAGGAATGTGTCCAGTAGGACCTGCTTGTAGAATGTGTTAATTGCCTTTGGGCATTTTTATATGTCACCTGCAAGATCGATTACCATCACTGCTTTATGCTTTCACTAATAGTATAATGTCAGATTAGTCTTAGCAGTGTATATGGAATTCTTGTGCACGTAAGTTGACTGTTCGATTAAAACTGAGAGGAGCGAAATCAAGGACAGTAGAGACATGTGCTAGTAAAAGCTAAGATGTCGTATTATACTCACATGGAGTAATATGTATATTAAATGGATGTGAATTGTGCCAAGAAGTTGGGCCTTTGTTACCGAGTACCTGAGGTGCGGGCCAGGGAGATTGTGTGTAACTGGCCAAACCAATATATAAATATTATAATTCCTGAAATGGAATATCCAAGGACAACCCTGGAAGGTACTCAGCAGGCCATTGTATTAAAGAGTGTCAAGCCTGAAGTCTAATGCACTCTTACCACAGGACGTCGGGAGGACGGTTCCTAAAAGAATAAACATTCTAGAATTTACCCGCACCAGCTTCTGGGGGCCAAAGCCATTGGATGCCTAACAGCGCCTAACGAATCGGGGACTATTTTCTCAAAATGGCGGCACGCATCGTCTGCCAGACTGCTTTAACAAATGGAAGGGATTTCCATCATTATAAATGTGCCTCAAGTTGTCATTAAGTTATTAAAGTGACCTATTATTACACAGAAGTCATAGGAACTGACTATCTTCATTCAAGAAGCAAGTTTATATTAAAAATCATGGACCATATCGATGTCCTTCGATGTCAGCATGTAGCCATTCTAAGCCTAACCAGAGACTAGGCTTCAATCATCGCTACCTCCTTTGCTTGTCGAAGTCGCAAGAAGGAGTGTTTTCTCGGCAACAGATAAGTCTATTTATTGTTACATACAGCCTGGCTGTAGATATAATCTGTTTGCCTGATCTCTGACTTCGCCATATATGTGTTTTCATTACGTGTTTTTGATTTTGTAACAAGCGGGCTGGTTGGAAGGGACTTGGTTTGTGATCATTCAATACCGCGAAAGCTAGGTCGAATGAGCAAATCAAGCGTTCTATAGGGCAGTATCTGTGTGATTCAGATAGAGGACCCAGCATACTCTGCTGGTTGTATAAAAGTTTGCCTCTATTGAATTTAACAGATCCATGTTTGTTAGCTGTGTAGTCATGTTTATCTATTGTGTGTTCTCATAAGTATTGTCATTATTATATTTTATTTAGTTCGTTGCTTTATTGTTTGTAATATTGTCTAGCCTCATCTCACTATCATTTATTTCATAGATGTCATAATTGTTGTGATATGCGTCTTGTCTTGTCTATGTGTAATAGAGCATTAGTTTAAATTATTTCATATATATATATTATAGTTATTCCTTTGTTTTCCCATTTGTATTTCTTTTAGTTGCTCTAACCCTGTCTTGCTGTTCTTACTTGTTGTGGTTCGATTTTTTTTCATTGCTCCATATTGTTTATCTGAATACATCTACTATTGCAATTATAAATTGATCTGAGATTGGTGGAGTGAATATTGAATATAGCTGACATATTCATATATATAAAAGTTAATATATTGTGTATTATTGTGAAACACAAGAATAAGCAACCATGACTTCATTAAAGGATTTATTGAAGATTGGAAAGGAACTTAATCTGGAAGGTCCATCTTTGCAAGCTTATATTGAAAAGGAAATAAACAGACAAGAAGAACTTCGCAAAGAGGAATTGGCTGAAAAAAGGAGACAAGAAGAGCTCCGTAAAGAGGAATTGGAAGAAAAAAGGAGATCAGAAGAGTTGGCTCTTGAAAGAGAAAAATTAGCCTATGCCAGATCTCAAGAAGAGATCAAATCCCAACATGCTCAAGCTATAAGATTAGCTGAGATTGAACTGGAAAAATTAAAATTACAACAACCACTGTTGCATCCTGGAGTAGGCGAAGATAAAAATAAAGATCATACTACTGCCATAAGGATTAATTTGCCAAAATTTAACGCATCCATAGATGACGTTTCATGCTTCCTAAATAGGTTTGAAACTTATTGTGAAGAATATAAGATTGACAAATCTACATGGACATGTAGACTTATGAACTTATTAGTTGGTGAACAATTAACTGTAGTCTCCACTTTGGATGACCAGACTAGAAAGGATTATGAAGCTGTTAAGGTCATTTTATTGCAGAGGTATCAATTGGATGATGAGGGCTATCGTCAGAAATTTCGATCTTTGTACCCTGATTCTGGAAAAGATTTCACTGAATTTATTTCAGCTGTTAAATTAAATTTTTCTAGATGGATTGAACTATCCAAAACTGAAAAAACTTTTGAGGGTTTGTCAGATTTGATTCTAAGAGACAAAGTTTTGTCATCTATTAGTTCTGATTTTCTTGCGTTCCTGCAGGAAAGAAAACCAGAGAACCTGACTAAATTACAAACATTAGGACGTCAATATCAAGTTGCACATCCAAATAGAGTATTGAGCAAAAACAATGTAAGAGACTCATTACCAGCTGCATCGGCCAGATCATTCCAAGACAATGCACCTAGTTATAGATCTAACAGCATAGATAGGAATCAAAGATTTAAACCATCACATAATTACAGTCAAAATAGAGGTAGATACAATTTTAATAAATACCAACCTCAAAGACATTGGAATTCATATCAAGAGGAAAACATTTATCCACAAACCTCATTTAAGTCCAATAACTGGCAAAGTAGAGGAGAATATAACTCAAAAGCAAATAGAGGTCAGAAATCATTTCATAGAGGAAATGATCAAAATGCAAATAAAAGATCTTATCATAACAATACTTCCAGACAATCAAGAAACACTGAAAGTACCAATGCCATTGTTCATGATAATAATCAGAACCATAATGATATTGTAGCACATGCAAATTCATGCAGTGTAGACTTAGCAAATAGTGATAACTGCACTAATTGCAATTCTTTATTTCAGCCTCAAGGAGTGCCAAGATTATTATGCGGACACCCTCTCCCAGTCATGTCATCTTTTGAAAGTACTGGTTCATTGATCTTGAACAGAGGTTTTGTCAATAATAAGTTAGCATCTTTACTCAGGGACACGGGTGCAACCACCATTGGTGTGCGCAAGGCCTTGGTTGATAAGGTGGATTATACAGGAAAACAAGTGAAATGCATAACTTTTGGTGGAACTGTGGAATATTACCCCACAGCAGAGGTATTTTTGGACACACCTTATTTTACAGGACGAACACTAGTATGCCTCTTGGACAATCCAATTGCTGGAATTATTATGGGAAACATACCTAAATTGCATGAATGTACACAGGAAGATATTGAGATATGGGAAAGACAACACTTATTATGTTCAAATGCTGTGACTACCAGAGCTCAGTCTCGCATGGACAATGATCATCACAAACCAGTCATTGATGTGTTACCTGAAGATATAACTGAAGATATCACTTCAGAAGATGAAGTAGAAAAGGAAAATAATGATGATGATATAAGTCATTATCAACAGGAAAATAATGATGATATTAAGGTAATGAATGATGTGAATGATGATGATGACAATTTATTTCAGATGGAGCTCATTGATAAGGAAACCTTTATTCAAAGACAGAAGGATGATATTTCCTTAAAAAAATATTTTCATATTGCTCATTTGAATGATGTAATGATAGATGACTGTGCAAAACACTGGTATACTATCAAAAATGGGATTTTAGTAAGAAACTATCAATTTGCTAATTCCTTAAAGAAACAGATTATGGTACCAGCTTGTTTTCGACCATTCATTTTACGACATGCACATGACATTGAATGTGCAGGACACTTAGGTGTTGCTAGAACAAAACAAAGAGTTTTGTCATATTTTTTTTGGCCCGGAATTACAAAAGACGTCAAATTATTTTGTCGTACATGTACCATCTGCCAAAGTGTAGCAACCAGAAAACCAAAACATGATGCGCCCATTCAAGCATCTGATATTTCTTTGCGTCCCTTCGCAAAGATGGCCATTGACATTATTGGCCCTTTAAACGTAACATCAGCCAGAGGTCATCAATATGTGTTGACCTGCATAGATATGTGCACACGCTGGCCAGAAGCAATTCCTTTAAAAACCATCACCACAGTAGATATTGCTGATGCATTATTTTTGATTTTCAGTAGAATAGGCTTTCCTGAGAACATTCTATCTGATAGAGGAACTCAGTTAGTTTCAGATGCTATGAAACAGGTTATGGATATGTTTGGGATTCAAAGATCCCTTAGTTCAATATACCATCCTCAGTCTAATGGGAAAATAGAAGTCCTCAACAGATCCTTAAAACAAATGCTACATAAGGTTACAATTAAATATCCTCAAAATTGGGATAGAGTCCTGCCGGCTATATTATTTGCTTATCGTGAGATAAAAAACGAACATACAGGCTTTAGTCCATTTGAATTAGTTTTTGGCGCCCGACCACGCGGCCCAATGTCTATATTAAAACAACTTTTAATTGGTGCTGAGATGAACAAAGAGGTTCAGACCTCATATCAGTATGTGGTCAATTTGAGGGAAAAAATAATAGACGCATGCCAAATAGCAGTAGGTTCATCTGAAAAGGCAAAGCTTAGGGCGAGGTTATTTATTAACCAAAACCGTAAATTACGCCAACTTTGGCCTGGTGATGAAGCTTACGTATTATTACCCAAGAGAGATAACAAATTATTAGTCTCATGGAGAGGACCTTACAGGATTGTGGAGAAACTGTCTGATGTTGATTATATTGTCTCAGTAGAGGGAAAAGAGAAAACTTTTCATATCAATATGTTACAGCAGTTTCATACACGTCCACCATATCTGAGACCAGTCTTCGAGGCTCTTGATCAATCTGTCTGTCGTCATTCTTCTTTGGCTGTCATACAAGAAGAAAATTCTGATTTGACTGATGGTAATGACTCACTATTGGTATTACCTAGTCTTCACTACTTGTCTACTGAAAGTTGGAAAGATGTGGATATAGCACCAACTCTATCTTCTTCCCAGAAAGAACAGGTTACTTCTATCTTACGTTCTTTTACTGATGTCCTTACTGATGTCCCAGGACACACTGATATCATCGAACATGATATCATTCTGACAGACTTTCAACCCATTAAGTTGAAACCTTACCCTATTCCTATACATTTACAAGGGCAGGTTAAAGAGGAACTAGAACAGATGGTGAAATTAAATGTCATTTCTCCATCTCATTCCCCTTATAGTTTTCCTATGGTTTTGATCAGGAAAAAAGACAAATCTATACGTATATGCATAGATTTTAGACGTTTAAATTCGGTCACCATCCAAGATGCGGAACCAATGCCCGTGTTGGAGTCTTTATTAGATAGACTAGCTACAGCTACATTTTTTTCAAAATTTGATCTATCTAAAGGCTATTTTCAAGTACCATTAACGGAACGATCCAAGCCTTATACTGCTTTCGCAACTCCATTAGGACTCTTTCAATTTAACTATATGTCTTTTGGTTTAGTTAACGCACCTGCGACCTTCGTTCGCATGATGAGACGACTCTTCTCTGACAGAGACGACCTTATTACTTACATTGACGACATTTGTCTGTTTCATCAATCATGGGATGAACATTTGAAGGGTATTCAATCCTTACTTACCACTCTACGTCGTCATAATCTATCTGCACGTCCATCTAAGACTAAAATTGGATTTCAGGAGATTTCATTTCTAGGTTATAAAGTAGGAGGAGGTTTTTTGAAAACAGAGGATTCTACTATCTCTAGGATTCTAAACCTTGATATGCCTAAGACCAAAAAACAGGTTAGAAGTATTCTAGGGCTCCTAAACTTTTATCGTAAGTTTATCCCTAATTTTGCGGAGTATACGTCTGTGTTGTCATCACTGGTCAAGAAGGAGTCACCAAATAGGTTAATTTATAGCCATGATGTTAATGTTACTTTAAATAGATTAAAATGTCTGTTTTCCAAGTTGCCTATATTGAGATTGCCTGATCCATCTAAATAATTTACTCTGACAGTGGACGCTTCCAACACGTCAATTGGAGGTGTGCTTTTGCAAGAATGGAAAGGCTGCTTACATCCAACACTGTATGTTAGCAGGAAGCTAACGCCGATGGAGCAACGTTACTCGGTCATCGAGAGAGAGCTACTGGCTCTTGTATTCTGCTTCTCCAAACTGCAGCGCTACCTGCTTGGTGCAAGTTTCACTCTCGAGACGGACCAAAGAGCACTGTCTTACCTCAAAACAGCGAGATTCAAGAATGCTAAAGCAGCTCGTGCCTCACTGGCCCTTCAACCCTATAATTACCAGATTAAACCCATCGCAGGAAAGTTGAACGTCATGGCCGATGTGCTATCCAGATGCATGAAGCATCCGATATCGCCAGTTGTATCCGCAAATGCTGCCTCAATCCAACTTTGATGCTCAATGATAACACTACTTCCTTTGGGTCAACACAGGAATTATTTCGCAAAGGTAGCATCATGAACTAAAGAACATAACTTCTTTTGACTCATATAATGCATACGTCAAATAGTACAGCCACATTGCTTCATCATACACTTAAACAGTTCGAAAAACTAGAGACACTATGCCAAGCAACATGATGATGATGAATTTCTGTCCATCCAAAATCAAGATATATATTCAAGCGTTCGTCACATGATGTCTAATGCAATTGCTAAAGAACAATACTTGGTTACTTCATGCACATTGTACAATGACTTTTTGGCAGTATAACAATCCAAATCAGTGCAATTCAGATAATCTGCTACATTTCCAAGAAACTTTTTGCACTAATTAACTATCTCAAACATTGTGTAGAAAGGGAAGTAACTAAAATTATTGACTACAGAATTCAAAAAGGGACATAACCAACAAATGACATTTCATCACATAAGTATGAAATTCTCAGGTACAGAATGAACTATAATTTCTGTGCTGCATATAATATTGCATGGTAAACAAACATCGACAACCAACATAGATGGAAATTGGATTTTTCCTTCAATAAACTATGTCTTTCCAGCATAACATATCACTAATGTGCAAACTAATGACTCACTGAAACTTTTATTCTTTTAAATACTCCTACAGGAAGAACTGTGTATGGTCTAACATGACCAGTTTTATTATCACGTGTGACATTGCATTGCTTCATTGGTCTATCATTATATGAAGTGAATTACAGTGGTGCTTCCACTTATTATAATTTATATCCCTCATATGTGTAGATATTAAGTAATATATTTTCATATGACATCTCATTAACATTGTCATTCTCCACATGACATTGCATACATACAAATGTTAATAACTATTTTGACATATTGTCACAGTCACCACTTATATTTTAACTTGTCTGCCTCATATACTTTATTCTGTCTTTGATTGCTTATTACGCATTTCATTTGATAGATAGGTAGACTTACATACCGACACGACTTAGGGCGTTTGTTGACATGGTATGCTGTGTGAGTGCCATGACTGACATATTGACCTTTCTTATCTGTCTTCTAATGAATATAGTTACCTCACATTTGTGTCAAAAGAGCGTCTGCTAACGATAATGGGTTTAGTTATCTTATTACTAAATACCACACCTTGTGTGTTAAATTGTCGATTATGGAACACGCCTCTAGATGATCTGGGACAAGCTAGCGTCTCGAACCGGCATTCTGCTTGTGTCGTTTGACCAGTGAGCAAGGAATGTGTCCAGTAGGACCTGCTTGTAGAATGTGTTAATTGCCTTTGGGCATTTTTATATGTCACCTGCAAGATCGATTACCATCACTGCTTTATGCTTTCACTAATAGTATAATGTCAGATTAGTCTTAGCAGTGTATATGGAATTCTTGTGCACGTAAGTTGACTGTTCGATTAAAACTGAGAGGAGCGAAATCAAGGACAGTAGAGACATGTGCTAGTAAAAGCTAAGATGTCGTATTATACTCACATGGAGTAATATGTATATTAAATGGATGTGAATTGTGCCAAGAAGTTGGGCCTTTGTTATTGAGTACCTGAGGTGCGGGCCAGGGAGATTGTGTGTAACTGGCCAAACCAATATATAAATATTATAATTCCTGAAATGGAATATCCAAGGACAACCCTGGAAGGTACTCAGCAGGCCATTGTATTAAAGAGTGTCAAGCCTGAAGTCTAATGCACTCTTACCACAGGACGTCGGGAGGACGGTTCCTAAAAGAATAAACATTCTAGAATTTACCTGCACCAGTTATATACTGTTTTACTATATTGTGCAATTCTCTAGGTCTATCTATTCTCAACACCTGTTCCTCAGTTATGGATGAAGCTGTATACACATTAATGAATATGCAGAATGTTTCCAAGACAATAATATAGAGCATTTCGTGTTAAATTGTAAGAGCTATGACCAGCAAAGAATCCCATTACTGGATTATTTGCAGGCTTCAAATTCACTCATAATTAAGGGTGTTAAGATAGACCCAGGGAACTGCATAATACAGCAATCCTCCGCTTATCGATGATCAATTTGGGAGGATGAAGCTGCCAATAGCACCTGTTGTCTTTTGAGTGAAGATTGCAGCGTCATCAGCTAATGACAAGTTTTTTATAGTGAACCTTCTGATTTTTGTTTTTGCCTTCAGCCTTGCGAGGTTTAAAAGTCGGCCATCTGACGTAGTGTCAACCCATCCCTAATATCAAAAGCTCTACAGGACTAAGCCTGAAGACAGAAGAAGAGAATGGAAGAGTATTATTCAATCGATATGTGGAGCAAACGGATAAAGGTGACAAAAGTGCCCGCCTGAAAATAAGGACTGTGTGCTGGAAAATGCCCTAAGGGGCCAAATATACTTCGATCTCATTTCTGAAGAGGAAGTGGTGTACACATTGAAAACCAGCAGAAACACTGCTCCAGGTCCTGATGGTGTACAATAACATCACATTAAACAGCTCGACGACACAGCCATTATAAATATGGTGAACGATTTCAATACCAGTATACAGAATGCTGAGGAGCTGAATGGCTGGCTACACAGTTACCTTCGGCCACTTCCTAAACCCGGCAAAGACCCCACACTGCTCAACAGCTATCGTATTATCACACTACAGAATGTCTATGGTAAATTACTTGAAAAGATAGTTGCAAGACAAGTAATGAGCCACCTCGAATATGCACACATACTTCCTGATACCCCGGGTAGCTATAGGGCTATGAAAACGACAAGGGGTAACGCTGAAACGTTTGCGTTTGATGTGTACGAGGGATTCCATGGTAAAAGAGAAATGGTGGCTTTCACAATTGACCTAGAGAATGCTTATAATAGTGTGGATTTTGCCACCCTAATAGACTGTATAATGGCATGTGATGTAAACCCTTGGATAACTAGGTGGATAGCGGCTGCCTTAATGGACAGATCAGTTGCTTTTCGCTTGGGAACTTGGGCACCAGAACCAACGCGCATTTGCCCGGGACTATCCCAGGGTTACCCACTATCACCAGTGCTTCTTCTTCTTCTTCTTGCGATCGCATCTTTGATGATTACACCGTCAGACGAGTTCTCATGATGAATTCGACTGTTGTTTGAAGTTCCTCTTTAACTCCATATAGCTTTGAGTTTAGTGTTGAGTCATTGGGCCAGTATATCTTTCTTAACTGGTCATACAGAGGACAGTCCTGTAGAACATGCTCAGCAGTTTGTTCGTTTAATCCACATGTGCACAGTGGTGAAGCAGACAATCGTAGCTTGTGCATGTGTTTACTCAGTTTGTTATGCCCTGTCCTGAGTCGAAAAATAGTTGTCTGTCCCTGCCGGTCGAGAGTGTGATAGTCGTCTTTGGGTTGGTTCTGTTCTCTTCTGATTCACCAGTGCTATTTAACATCTACACAGCAAAAGTAGCAACCTTTCAACCAACAGGACTGGGACGAACATTAACTTTCGCAGATGACATACTCATGTACAGAACTGGCTCAGACAGACAGTAAATGGTCCAAGGCATTCAAAAGACACTTCAGGCGGTTTTTAAATGGTGTGAGGAAAGCGGATCAAAGGTCAATCCCTGTAGCGAAATTGTAAACAAGCTGCTTTGTTATTAATAGAAAGAAGGGGAAGTGTGCCCGCCAATCAAAAGACGGGAGCTCGCTGCTGCCGATCGATATTGTTTTGACGTTTACTAGGAGAATGAAGTGTGTAAATTATAAGATGGATTTGTGTATTGTAGAAGCTAATGCAGTGACAGAAAATGATGGAAGTTATTTCATGTTTCGAAGGATAACTCCAACTCTATGCATGCCTAAGGAATAGTGGATGGAAGGATTGCTTTTGGAGAAATGTGCAAGTGAAGGCGTCCATATAACGAACGCTGCTGTGTTGATCATCTTTGAAAATTGGTTTAAAATCGAAATCAGAACCAAGTGTTGAAAACTACATATAGAAATAAAGCAGAAATAAAATTCTGGGGAATGGACGGAGATACGTCAAAAAGTCATGGGTAACCAGGTTAAGATGCGACTTTTGAAGCTCAGCTCACAAAATCTCACTCGAAACTGCTAAATACACGGGCTGAGACTAAGCTATCAAACCTTGGCCTCCGATACGCTCGCGCTCGGCCTATAAATATATTAATTTACTATAAAAAGAAGCAGCGGTTTTTTCAAAACCCACATGCACAGCATAAGAGAAGGACAGGAGGATATAGAGAAGCTAGTCAAGGCTGAAACCTTTACCATCTGTTGCCGGGCAGCGCTATCCCCACCAAACCAAGAGGGTATGTAGATTTATTATTAATAAATTTGTTTTATTGCAGCTTTATTTTAATAGAATTGTGTCAGGATCAGACCAGAGGACTGAACTGAACTTATGTTATGAATCTGTAAAAGGAATTCGATGCCTACCAGTGATTATCGCCTGCTGGATAATGACACTGCAAAGGATGAATCAACAAGGCTGAGGCTGTTGGAGTTTAGCATCAAACGAGGGACTAGCAGAAGTGGACGTGAGAGAGGATGCATCCGTCGGGTATGTACAACCAGCGTGCTACAGGTACAATTAGCATTCATACTCTTCGACATTTGCTGAGTACCTATGGGTTTGCCCGGAGTGCAGTGAGGTCAATTCTGATTAACATTTACGTTATAACCTAGTTTGAAGGCATATTCCTTCTGTTTTGTGATTATTGTTTGATGCGAAATTTTCTCTCCACAGTTCGGTTTTGACCATAATCTCCATGCACACAATGCGGAAAGTAGACAGTGGCGGGACAACATCTAATTGACTGGGGACTGCCCAGCTTGAAGCGGGCGGTAGCTGTCTAGGGAAAATACTAGAACCTCTCCCACTGTCGGAAGTAGCCACTGGTGCCATGCCCCACGCCAAGTGGGCAAGATGTAACCGGTAACTGCTACTTCCCGTGTTGTGGATCTATAGGATGAAGCTGTAATGTCCTCTCCAGGGCGCGAGCTTGGGTACAGTTATGTGGAGATCAAGCTATTGCCCATGCATCATGTTCCCCCTCTCCACGCAGCCGGTAGGTCCAAAGGGAACGGCAGTAACCGATACAGTTTGGTACCAGCCACATTGCAGGAGTTGCCAGAATACTGTCGAATCAACATTAGACTGCCTTAGGGGACTCCGGATTTATCCTCTGGGTTTACTCCTGAAGTCTTTCCCGTGAACGGATATTCCCGCAAGGCAGCGGTGGTTTGGATTCAGAGTTTTACCTTCTCTAGATATGCTACCAAGGATCATAAGGGGATATCCATAAAAGACGACCGCAGGAAAGGGGGGAGGGAATGGTATGTAAAAAAGTGGACAACTATGGATTGGGGGGAGGGGGAAGAATTTAAGTTGAAAGTGGACGTCCAATTCACAAACCACATGGCAACTCTCACTCACATAAAAAACTATCAACAGTAATAAACCCTCTTATCTTCGAAAGCTTCTTACTGACTAGCTAAACGTTCTTCGGGGTTTGTCCCTCTTGTCAGTAAATGTCAGGCTTCTATACTCAAAATCTCTAATATGAAGAAGCTTTAACTTCTAGCCTATGCTCCTGTTCTCTGGAACAAACAACCTTAGTATATTAACTCTCTAGGAACCGGCATCACAATTTTTGTGATTTCATAATTAGATTTTTAAATTTTAACTGTAGGTAGGTGATTACAAGTTTAAGCTTGTGTTAAATCAGGACCATGTGGAGTGGACGTCCGTCCACAAGGAGGGAGGGGTCAATTAAAAGTGGACAGAGGTAGACATGGGGGAGGGGAGGGTAAATAAATGCCAGAATTTTGTGGTCGTCTTTTTATGGATGGCTCCTAAGCCCTATCTGCTCGAAACTGCTGGTTTAAAAGCCAGCGACTCGCCTTCGCCCATCTGTGCAAACAGTTCCGCCGGGCTCAAATTGAGCCTCACATGAAGGCCGGGAGCTGGTTGCCAGACGCATTTATATGCAGTAAGAGATTATCCTTACTACAACACCCGGCTACGACACAGATTTTTATTGTTAACGGCACATAATTATAAGATAATAGTCATGTGATAGGTAAGGTTTTATACGACACGAATGCCGTTCCAAAAAAACAATAATTTCGTTCCAAGAAATATCAGGTTAAATGCAATAATTCTCCAAACCGAAAGACTAGATCCGCCACTTAAACAGAACATTGCCTCAAAAACTTATCGTTTTTTAAATTTTTATGTTTGTTTGTTTTATTATAAAACGACACACTGAAATAATGTTTAATTGTTAGCAAATTATTTTTGGATTTATTCATTTGCACAGCACGTTATATTACTTTATTTGAATGATTGTATTTGTATAATTGGTGATTTATAACCACACCTATGATAACTGCAAATTAGTAGATGATAAAGATTACAGAACAAGAATTATAAACAGAAAATGTGCAAATTGTCTAGGAAACCACAGTTCACGTTTCCTAGGATGTCCACATTACCAATAAACAAAACTAGCTCTAATAAAATCAGTCAGTACTAACACACCATTTAAAGTAGTACTACAACAACGTCAATCATCATTCGCTACATCTACAACTCCATCACCAAGAGAAATCACAGTCAGAACCAGAAATAACCCAAAAGAAAAATAAAGTCCAAAAAATACTAATAAAAGATAGCAATCAACCAGAAGAAAGTGAAATATCCAAATCATCGGTAACAGAAGATACAGTGAGAAAGGCAGAAGAAATCTTGAACACCATGAAAAACATACAGCACGAAGTTGCTAAAGATGTGGCTAAATTAGCAGAACTCAAAGAAGAGAATGAAGATTTACTGAAAAGGATTGAGTCAGAATGAGAAAGACAACTCATAGGGAGTGAGCAAAAATGAACAGATAAATACCAAGAAGAAGAAATGTGGAATGAAAAAATGACAGATTGTCAAAAACTTATAATCTGTATCAAACATTGTGAAAGTCTTTATACTGAATCTTCAAAGTGAACTCACTTAAACAGAGAAACCAAAAATCTAGGAGACTTTGTTGTTAACAAATAAATCAATATATTATACTCTTCTCAAGACTACTATAAAGGCTACATTCAAGTCCAAATGGGAAAGAGAGCACCCAGTCCATTTAAAAAATGATGCATATCATCAACTATCCAGGAAAGAACAGGTCATTTTTCGGCTACGCACTGGACACACAGACTGAGATACCATCTATACCACAAATACAAAATTGGTGCAACAGATCTCTGCACCTGCGGTACCAGCTCGATGACAGTCGAACACCTGCTGCAGTACTGCCCAACCTACAGAAATGAATGGAGTAGAATATGGCAACAACCCACTTCTGTCAACGAAAAACTGTTTGGAGATGTCGGGAACCTTGAGTTGACTACTGCCTTTATTAGAGTCATAAATGTGGAGGTCTGAAGGCGAACGAGGAAGAAGAAGAAGAATACACTTCTCAGAGTAAAAGAGTACAACACTATTTATAATAAACTTAAAAATTAAATAATGGAAGTACAGAACGTTAGAATAATACAGTGGAATTGCAGAAGTGCCAAAAAAAAATATACCAGCATTAATAGGCATGTTTCACCCGTGTGTTACCAGGGCCCGAAAGGGGAGCAAAGAATAGTAACACTGTCCCCTGCCAAGCATGTCGTAGAAGGCGACTAAGGAGGGTTGGGCATGGGGCCGGTTACCCCATCCTGTAAAAAAAATTTAAACCACAAAAAACTTCAACAAATATGGACAAGTCAAATAAAGAAAATAAAACACAGCCATCCAAGACAGGGGAAGGTCTTCTCGCGGGGAGGCGTATGATGCAACACAGAGAAAGCCGAAAGGAATCTGTGTTGCTGACTAACCTTCTTTCTTCTAGGAGAACTTCCAGATTTGGCACCTGGAATGTTCGGACATTGAACGAACAAGGGAAAGTGGCACAAGTAGCAGCAGAAATGAGGGAATACAAAATCGAGGTTCTGGGAATGTGTGAAACAAAGTGGAAGGGGGTAGACAGGAAGAAACTCATCACAGGTGAATTGGTGCTGTCCTCAGGACACGAAGACGAAAGTTCACACCACAGTGAAGGGGTAGCTCTTATGTTATCTAAAGAAGCACAGAAAGCACTCATTGAATGGGAAGCTGTGGGACCCAGAATAATAACAGCTATTTTCAAAACAGCTAAAAAAAAAATTCATGTCAATGTCATCCAATGTTATGCACCAACTAATGACAAAGAAGAGTCTGTGAAAGAAGCATTTTATATTAAACTACAAGAAATTATGGATAAAGTAAAAAGAAGAGACATCATAATTTTGATGGGTGACATGAATGCAAAGATAGGTACAGTCAATACCGGATTTGAAGAAGTCATGGGAAAACATGGGCTAGGAGTAATGAATGAAAATGGAGAACTATTCGCAAACTTCTGTGCTTCAAATCAACTGGCTATAGGAGGAAGCATGTTTCCACATAAGAGAATACACAAGGCAACATGGATATCACCAGACCATAGAACAGAAAATCAGATCGATCATATATGCATAAAGAAGAAGTTTAGATCATCATTGCAGGATGTAAAGGTATATAGAGGAGCAGATGTGGCATCAGATCACCATCTTCTGATAGCCAAAGTAAAAATGAAACTCAAGAGATATGCAACAATGCAAAATTATAGACAACAGTTTAATGTAGGACAGCTAAGAAATCAAGAAACAAGAGACAAATTTGCGGTCACAGTATCCAACAAATTCCAAGTGCTCCAACAGTTGGAAGATGTAGAGAATACAGAAGACTATTGGCAGCAGGTCAAAACGGTATGGAAGGAGACATGTGAAGAAATACTGGGGAAAAGGGAAAGACAACAAAAAGCATGGATAACAACAGAAACCATCAATAAGATAAAAGATAGAAAAAACAAGAAAGCAGAGTTAAACACAAGCAAAACCAGAAGTTCCAAAGCCAAGGCTCAAGAAGTGTACACAGAAGCAAACAAAGAAGTAAAAAGAAGTATCAAAAGAGACAATAGAAAGTATATTGAGGAGTTGGCAAGAGAGGCAGAAGATGCTGCAGCCAAAGGAAATATGAGAGAACTGTATAGCAGCACAAAGAAGCTAACAGGGAAATACAAGCAAACAAGTTGCCTCATAAAAGATAAGAATGGGAAACTGCTCAGCAATATACAAGAGCAAATGAAGAGGTGGACGGAATATTTTGGGGACCTTCTCAATAGACCAGCTCCACAAAACCCGCCGGACATCCAGCCAGCAGAAGAAGAGCTACAAATTAACGGTGAAAGACCAACGAAGGAAGAAATAAAGAAAGCCATAAAGCTTCTAAGAGATGGAAAAGCGTCTGGACCTGATGGCATTCCAGCAGAGGCCATCAAAGCAGATATCGACACGGCTACAGAGATTTTATATAAATTACTTGGTAAAGTCTGGGAAAAAGAAGAGATACCAGCAGAATGGAAGGAAGGATATCTGGTTAAGTTGCCTAAGAAGGGAAATCTACAAGAGTGCACAAATTATAGAGGAATAATGTTACTATCAGTGCCAGGAAAGGTATTGAACAGGATTATCCTTGAGAGATTAAAGGAGTCCATAGACAAGAAATTGAGAGATGAACAAGCAGGTTTTCGACAAAACAGATCATGTACAGACCAGATAGCCACTTTGAGAATAATAGTTGAACAAAGTCTGGAATGGAATTCACCACTATACATCGGATTTGTGGACTACGAAAAAGCATTTGACAGTGTGGACAGAGAATCACTTTGGAAATTGATGAGGCATTATGGAGTTCCCCTGAAGATCATTAATTTAATAAAGAAAACCTATGAAGACATGACGTGCAGAGTTCTTCATGAAGGACAGCTTACAGAACCATTTGGGATAAGAACAGGAGTGCGACAGGGATGCCTCTTGTCTCCATTTCTTTTCTTGCTGGCAATAGATTGGGTTATGAGATCATCGACAACACACAACAGAAATGGAATCCAGTGGACTCTGACTAAGCAGTTGGATGATCTGGATTTTGCTGATGACTTGGCTCTCCTGTCCCATAACCGTAATCAGATGCAGGACAAATTGAAAACACTCGATGAGAGGTCACAGCAATTGGGTCTGAAAATACACAGGGAAAAGACAAAAATAATGCGAATAAATGCAGGTAATGAAAACAGGGTTGAACTTGAAGAAACACCAATACAAGATGTAGAATCATACACATATCTTGGCAGTAATATAGACAAAGTTGGAGGGACAGACAGTGATATCAAAATAAGAATACAAAAGGCAAGAGGAGCTTTCATTGCATTGGGAAATATATGGAGATCAAGAGAAATAGGATCCAACACGAAAATAAGAATCTTCAACTCAAATGTGAAGTCAGTCCTATTGTATGGCTCGGAGACATGGAGAACAACAAAGACAACAACCAAAAAGCTACAGACTTTCATAAATGGGTGCTTGCGTAGAATAGAGGGATTAAAATGGTATGACAAGGTTACCAATGTGGAACTGATGACAAGAACTGGACAAGTGCCAGTGGAACAAGAGATGAGAAGAAGACGATGGCGATGGATAGGACACACACTGAGGAAACCTGTTGATAGCATTACAAGGCAGTCCTTGTTCTGGAACCCCCAGGGCAAGAGAGGCAGAGGAAGACCAAGAAGTACGTGGAGAAGAGAGTTGGAAACAGAGGTGAAAATGATGAGGAGAACATGGAAAGAACTTGAGATGATGGCACGTGACAGGAGGACTTGGCATGTGTTTGTTGAAGGCCTATGCTCCTTTGGGAGTGGAGGGTTATGAATGAATGAATAGGCATGTTTAAACAATCTAAAGTAATATTGGCCATTCAAGAGACTAATCTTAATCCGAGTCAACGTTTTACCATCCCAGAATATAAAGTCTTTCGAAATGATAGGACAGAACCTCAACAAGGAGAACGTGTGGCATTTCTAGTTAATAAAACATATATAATAACTGACTGGGAATCATTTAGAACAGAAAATTTTAAAGGAATAACTATAACAGTATCTACTGAGTTAGAAGAAATAAAAATAGTAAACCTGTACTGTTCAAATGGAACCATAAACGAAAGAGACATATCAGATGTGAATAAAAGAATAAACAACAGAACTATCATAGTGGGAAATTCAATGCTCATCATACAGCTTGTAATAGACAAATCAGGAAAACTAATGTTGGGCTTCATTGAAAACAATGAACTAATAATACTGAATGATGGATCAGTAACAAGAATTAACCCTTGTGCAAATCAGCAAGACATAGCTAATGATATAAGCATTGTAACACCAAATCTTGCTAATGCAAAATGGGAAGTTATTGGGGATACAAATTCAGATCATTTACCCATTGAAATAACACTAAAAGATAATTACAAACCTAACAAACTGGTAGAAAAACCGAAATTTTACTATAATAAAAACTAATTGGGTAGCTTTTCAGGTAGAAATGGAAGAGATAAAAATGAATAATATAGAAAATGAAAATATAGATGTATTTGCAGATAATCTCAAAAGAAATATTACTAATAGCTGTTAAACATATACCAAATGCATATATGCCAGAACACATAATTCCACACCACATTAAGGAAACAAATAAAGAATGAACATTAGAACAAAAACCCAGTACCATGGTGGACAGTTTGATGTACAGAAATTCAAAAACAAAGAAAACAAGCTCTACAGGAATATACAGGGTGTTTATAAAGTCGCTGTGCAGTGAATTTGAAAAATATTTTTTAGACATTACGTCACGAATGATGCAAATTTACGTCATGATATTCCGTGTTCCAATGCTGTGTTCCACAATCCCGTGTGCAGCATTACACAACAAGCCCCAATTGAAAACCAAATTTCTGGTGACGTAGTCTCGCCCGGGCGTAAATTTCACTGCACAGCGACTTTATAAACACCCTGTAGAAAGCGTAGATCTGAAGATAATTTAGATATTTATAAGAAAATAAGAAACTAATCAAACAGAATAATACTTAAGGCAAAAGAAAATCATTGGAGAAATTTCTGCCAAACACTAAACCCTGCAACAGATGTGTGGGATAAGTTAAAAGCCATTAAAAGCAGAACTAAACATATGATAATAATAATAATAAATTCTTTAAGCACCAAACACGGCGCCACCAAACACGGCGCATAAGGCAGAAACCATTGCTCTCCAGGTTGTTCGTTGTGACGCCACTCCTCTTAACTCTTGCACATTATTTAGGCCCAACGTTCTTCCTTCTCTTGTTATTGTTCTTCTAAGTGTTTCTTTTGGTCTTCCTTTTTTCCTCTTACCCTCAGGAACCCAAGTGAGCGCCTGTAGTGGTATTCTGTTGTTTTGCATTCGTAGGACATGACCGATATATGACCATCGTCTTTTCCTTATATAGTCGGAGACATATTTCTGCTTAGAATCTTCTCTTATTTGTCGATTAGTCTTGAATTCTTTCCAACTGATGTTCATAAGTTTTCTAAGACATTTGTTCTCCAATGATTTTGTGATTTTCCAACTTTCACAGCCGTATGTTAACACTGAGATAACATTCGAATTAAACAGACGAAGCTTGGTATGTATATTCAGTGATCGTAATTTCCAAATGTTAGATAATCTATTGAAGGCGCTAGCTGCCAAAGCAATTCTAGTATGAATTATATTAATATGATAATACCTAATATAAAAAGACCTGAAAGGGCAGAGACTGACTAAGGAAAATCTAGGACAGACTGAAGTCAACAGAAGAGCAACACTTCTTAAAAAAACTCGGTAAATAAGTACCTTATAATACTGAAAATTTATTATATTTAAATGCAGATATTACAATGGAAGAAGTTGAAAATACAAAATAAAGGACAAAACAAATACATCAGCAGGGCATGACATCTTGAGCTACGAAATCTTGAAACACATAAAAAAAAGTACCATTTGGAATACAGGAAAAAAAAATTCCACAAACATGGAAAACAGTAGTACAGGTAATTATTCCAATACTAAAACCAGAAAAAGATGCCCATGATGCCAGTTCTTACAGACCAATTTCTTTAACTTCCTATATAGGTAAAATATTAAAAACCATAGTAAATAACAGATTAAAGTTTTATTTGGAAAAGAATAATTTCTATAGTCAAACTCAGTCAGGATTTAGGAAGAACAGATGCACTATGGATCAAATAATTAAATTGGAACATGAAGTGAAATCAGGATTTCAAAAGAAAGAAAAAACTGTAGTAGTATTTTTAGATATAGCTAGGGCTTATGATGAATGCTGGAGCGAGGGTGCTCTCTTCAAAATGAAGAAGATAGGAGTGACCGGTAAAATATATAATTATTTAGATAATTTTCTGCAAGATAGATATTTCACTGTTCAGGTAAACAATGATAGATCAGAACTGTATGAACAGCAAAATGGAATACCCCAAGGATCAGTAATATCTCCTTCAATTTTTACAATAATGGTAAATGATTTAGGTGAAGAATTTAATGATATAACAAATAAATTGTCAGTTTGCAGATGATGTTGCTATATGGAGGACTGGGAAACATCTGCCAAAATTATATAAGGATCTACAAAAGCAAATAAATAAAGTATGTAAATGGTGACAAAATGGGGTTTTCAGCTGAATTCAAATAAAACAATGGGAATGACCTTCAGTAAAGGTAGGGATGTAAAAAATAAAATTATAGACATAAATATCCAAGGGCAAAACATTAATACAGTGCAAACCACTCGATATCTAGGAATGACATTGGACCAACAGCTAAACTGGAATAAACACATAGATAAACTAGTGGAGTCTTGCAGAGGATTGACTACTTATTAAGATATTTGAAAGGTAATGGATGAGGTGCAAGCACTAAGACAATGCTCACTTTTTATAAATCTTTTATTAGAGGAAAAATAGATTATGGAAGTATAATATATGACTCTGCTGCACACAGTAACAAAATTAAATTAGACAGAATTCAGCATCAGGCTTTATGTACAATATCAGGTGCAATAGGATCAACATCAATGGGAGCTCTAGAGGTAGCTTTAGGAATTCTACCCTTTGAACTATGGAGAAAGGAGTTAAGATTAAATTACATGAACAGAGTTAAGTTAGATAAGTCTCACCCAGCACATACAACTTTTACCAGATGCCAACTAACAACTCAGGCCAATCCAATAAATACCACTAGATACCCTATGGGATGGAAGTGTATGGAGGAAATTGTCCATCTGGGTACTTTAATTACAACAATTAATAACAGTTGTGAATACAAGCCAGTGATTCCAACCTGGGAGATCAAGAAACCAGACATGGACTACCACCTAGCAGAAATACTTAAGAAAACAAATAATATAGAAAATATTAAAAACACAGCCAATAAATATATACAACAACTATCAAAAGACAGCATTACTGTATACACAGATGGATCAAAGGGAGAGGATGGCAAATTGGGGATAGGAATATATATTCCAATATGGAAAATGGCAAAAGAATATAGTATCACGGAAAATACATCCATTTTCACTGCAGAGATGGTGGCAATACTAAAAGCACTAGAAATATTCTCTAATAACAATCCCAAGAAACTAACAGTTTAAACTGACTCTCTTTCAACAATTCAAGCACTTAGAAACTTACAAGAATGTAGTAGACCTGATATAGCAGAGGAGATATTTATATACCAGAAGATGTTCAGTCTTAATTGCTTGGATACCTTCACATGTTGGCATAGAGGGAAATGAAAAGGCAGATAAAGAAGCCAAGAAAGGTAGATCTGATAAAAATCAAATAAATGTAGGGATGAGTAAATCAGAGATTAAGAGCTTAATTAAAGATTTCTTCTTCTTCTTCCTCGTTCGCCCTGAAAAGGACGGTGGTTGCGTTGTGTCTGTTTGCGCTTAAGCTGTGATATCTGCACCTTGCGGTCGACACATCCGACTTCTGCACGGCATTTTTTATGGACCGGGTTTGCCTTCCCATTTCGATCTGCACTCACTCAGCCAGACTGCACTGCTGCAGACTGTTTCCAGGACCACCACGTGGAGGTGGAGTGCGGTCTTGACCAGCTCTGGTTCGCTGGTCCTGACGCAAGCAGTCAAGCTATGAGTCGCTGACTGCGTTCACTATTGCTGCGTCTTTGGGTCCCAATTAAAGATTTAATAACAGATGAATGGAAAACAGAGTGGGATAAAAATCTGAAAGGAAGACATGCATATAAGATGTTCAAGGCTCCAACAAGAAAATGTTAGATATCTAGAGAATTGAAAATTCCCAGTAATAAGAAACTTCTCAGACTACAGCTGGGAAAAGGCTATTTCAGAATAAAAGAACTTTACTGTGCAGGATGTCTTCAAGACAATAGTATAGAACATTTCTGGTTAAAATGTAAGAGGTATGAACAAATGAAAATACCAGTATTAGATTATTTGCAGGCATCAAACTTACCTATAAATATAGAAGAAGTGTTAAGAATAGACAGACCTAGGGAACTGCATAATATAGTCAAACAATATTTAACACGAACAAAGGTTAATATATAGTAGTTGGGAATGTGAAGGTCTGATGCTGTTCTTATAATGCATATGACTTTTAACAGGTGAAAGTCAATTAAATATCTGTTAAAGTCAGTTATATAACTAGAACCACCAGGCCTTTACACCCCTCCACCTTAATATTATTCTTGTTCAGAGTTTCTGCTTGATTTTGTTTGGTTTTTTTTTAACATACGAGCATAATTGGTAATTGTGATTTTCCCTATTTACAATGATTTGACAAGTGTGATGCCACCTTCACATATCGGCAGTTGTTCATATTATTTGGAATTGAAAACAATATATATCCTAATTATAACCCATCAGAGGTTGAACGAGATATTTTTATTCATTAATTTAAAAAAAAAAAATGATTTATAATTATAGGGATTGTCAAAGCATCATGCAGTAAACGTCTCAGACTACAGATGAGAAAAGGCTATTTCAGAACAGAACATTACTGTGCAGAATATCTTCAAGACAATAATAAAGAGCATTTCCTTTTAAAATGTAAAAGGTATGAACAGCAGAGAATCCCAATATTGGATTATTTGTAAGCTTCAAATTCACCCATAAATTTAAATAAAACAGGTGTTAAGAATAGACAAACCTAGGGAACTGCATACTATAGTCAAACAGTTTTTAACAAGAACAAAAGTTAATATACAGTGATTGGGAAGGAGAAAGTCTGGTGGTTCTTATAAAACACATGACTTATGACGAATGAAAGTATTAAATATCTATCTTAAAACCCCAGGCCTTTACACTGCTCCCCTGTTTATTTTTGTTTGGGTTCTCCTTCTTTTAGATTTAGCACTATAATGCACTCCGAGACAAAGTTCCATCCTTTGATATTAAATATGATGCCATGGGGCAACCGTCCTGAATGACATGGAGAGAAGTGATGTTGATCTAATGGACTGGAAATTGACTAATTAACTAATAGTTTTTTTATGACAATATATATATATATGATTGGTTGGGTTCCTTCCTCTCGTGAGTGTGAGTGCTACATAAAGTTGGCCATGATCAAAGACTGGTTCTGGTAGGTATACACCTATATGATTGTCATGAAATATTCTAATCCACATATATAAATTATTAGGTAAATATGAAGCCTAACAAATAAAATTAATAAAGAGAAGAGCAATGGTAAAATAACAGTGCTGTCACAAAGAATGTACTCGAAATCCCCCTTGTTTTCTGCTTCGTCTGCAAATTGTAACGCTTTCACGTTGATATAAAAGCTTACTGTATTATTACCCGCCTTCTTCAATGAAACGTGTGCTGCATTTCTAAGAAAAACCTTGAGACGTACTGCGTAATGACCTAAATTAATCCTAACATTAATTATACTGCGTTACCAAAACGAACGAACAGATGGACAAAAGGATAGCGAGAAGGGAGAGGCAGAAAGCCGAACATTAAACACGCGTCGCGCGATACACAATTACTACTATCACGCGTGTAAGTCTACAAGCACTAACTTTTTCAGACGGACAGTGATAAAATACACTACCCTTTCCCAGAGTTAGGTTTATAAATCATAACAGACTCTTATTAGAAAAGATAACATTAGATGGGTTTACGGTTGAGAACATAACAGTACCCAGACAGCATATCTTCGAAACAGGAGGTAGAAAATGCATATTTTGAACGCAGCCACGTAGCTCCTTTAAATTAGTATTTTTGGGTTCCTTAGGGCTTGCTGACAAATAATATGTAAAACGTTACGCAAATAGTCCAGGAATTAATAAATTATACCCAAAATAAAATAGTGAGGGTGCCTGACAGCATAAAATCATTTCTGCTCATAAGATTTTTTTTTTTTAACGTGTTTGAAAAAAATTTACGTTACAGAAATAGCCTACCATGTAAACTCCAAATTGATTGGAGCGCAACAAATGAAAGCCTAACCACGATTGGTCGGGCTATAAATACTATCTTGGTTGTTAGGGGAAACGGGGAAAGGTAACATTTTTTCAAACACTTGTCGAAACGGGGCTCATTGGTCAGACTCGCTGATATACACACTTGGGAGCGTTAGTTCGAAACCACTTGTTTAAAATAGCTTGATAAAGCATCAGTGCGTTGAAGCCAGCATATATTTTGCTCAATAAAAGCCTGGAACATAGGCAGATGGAAATTTGTGCCAGTTTGTGCCAGAATTCATTGCTAATCAACGTATCTGTGTTATTCGTATGAATTGTGGTAAGCTTGAACCATTCAATAGCTTTTAATGAAAATTGAATGTGAATTGTTGATTTATGCCTGTATATATATGTGTAGTTCAGTGGCCAACGTGAGGTAAAGCCTGTAATGCTCCAGCCTGAACAGAGGGTGTCGGAGAGAAGTAAAACGGCATGGAATGGCCAAACAGTACACTAACACCTGGATGATTGATTAGACAGAAATAATGCTGGAAGTGCAGAGGCGTAGTGACCATTAAGGATGGTAATGCTGGTATAAAGTATTTCAGATGAAGCTGACTGTTGGCCTAACGCTCTGAACGCAATGTTTGTGATGTATTGTGATCAGTGTAAAAAGAAAATATAAATTAGTTATGAAGTAGAAGGTACATCCTTCTTGATTTCAGGGACAGTGGTCTTGATGGTACTGAGCAGCACCTAGTCAGAGCTTTGCTGAATCCTGAGTCGGACAGCATACTCCTTGGTCTTTTTAGCTATCAGTGAGGTGTCTCCTGAACCCAGAGGAGAATTCGAGCAGAGGAGTCCTTTCCTGCCGCCATCACGCCAGATAAGCGAATTGGCCAGCTGAGCTCAACATTATGTCCCCTCATCTTGAACTGACTTTTTAAAATTAACATTAAGAGGGGAATTTACTTGTCTTAAAATCAGGAACTGTGAACATCTCCAATACTGGTCCCTAAAGACAAACTATTGAAGTCATGATGACAAATACCAACAGAGCTTGAACAAAACAAAACCAGTATTACCTCATTTACTACTACACAACTGACACACATAGAACATTTGTAATAATATATGTCACTACAATATTCATATTAAATACATTCTGTACATAACTTGTAATTTAAATTGATTGTGCTTCCTGGTTCCCTTGTAGTTGAATCAGGACACATATTCATTCATGCCAGTAATGAATACATATTGTTATTTGAAAGTTTATCAGTGACTCTTTTAAGATATCTTTGTAGAGTGTTATATGTATGTGAGTGTCACAGTGTTGTCAAGAGTAGTGGATTAAATTAAATTGTTTATCTGTCTGTTGTTGTGACTTACACTTCATCATACACATACCCTAGACACACATAACGTAGCATCACACTATTCCAGAATAATTCTGACTGAGATATATAGATATGTGGTAGCAAGTAAGGTTATCTATAACACACTACTCTTAATAGATATAGATACCTTCACAGCTGATCTCAGTCAGTACACTAAGTTCCCTATAAGTATTTATAACATCCCACTTCACCACATATATTGGGGTCTCGCTCTTGGGATTTTGAATCTTTAACTATTAAAAATATTGGGGATAATTCACTTCAGGGAATATAAGAATTAAAAGGTATCCTTGGGTGGAATTAAATAAGGTTGAGCTCACGGTGCCTGTGTTGTCCATTAGAGATTGAATTGTTGGTTAAACATTATATAAAGTTACCTGATAGACAATGGCGGACCTGGCCAAATTTCGATCTGCTGCGGTTCAGACGGCAAAAGAGTTAGGATTAGATGGGCAAGTTATGGTTGCCTATGTCACGACGGAATGTGACAAATTTATTGAACGCGAAGAAAGAAGGTTTGAAGCCGAAAGAAGGTTAGAGGCTGAAAGGGAAATTAAGAAGTTACAGTTTGAGGCTGAGGCTGAGACTAAGAGGTTGCAGATTGAGGCTGAGGCTAAGAAATTGGAAGCAGAAAGAGAAGAGAAGAAATTAGCTGCAGAAAGAGAAGAGAAGAAATTAGCTGCAGAAGAAAGAAGATTGACTGCAGAGAGGGAAGCAGAAAAGGAGGAGAAAAGATTACAAAGGGAACATGAGTTACGACTAAGGGAGTTTGAGTTTCAAGGCCATGCTCCTGAAAATGGTGCCAGTCCCTTTGCCTCTGATGCTACAGTTACTCAAGGAGCCTCAACCTCAGCTATGAACTTTCATTTAGATCATTTTGTTGAGAAAGACGATGATATTGAGAGCTATATAAATAGGTATGAACTATTAGCTACCACGTATGGGTTAGAGAGAGAAAGGTGGAGCTTAAAGTTATCTCAGGGACTTCGTGGGGCAGCTTATGAAGTTTTTGCAAAAATGAGCAGAGGTGATCAGGAAAATTATGACATGCTAAAGCAGGCTCTTTTGTTAAGGTATGAAAAGAATGCAGAGTTTTACAGGAAAAAATTTAGGAATGCTAAACTACTGTCAGGTGAAACCTATCACCAGTTCTCTGCACGAATCGAGACATACTTGGAGAAATGGACTTCTCTGGGGAAAACCCAAGATCTTAAGGAAATGGTCCTTATAGAGCAATTAAGAGAGTCCATGGCTCCAGACCTGAGAAAGTTTCTCATGGAACAAGGTGCAGAGAGGCTGGGTGAGTTGCTAAATGTTGCTGAAAGGTATCAAGCAGCTCAAGCAGAGGTAACAGGTAATAAAAAAGAAACAGGTGGACAACTTTAGGGCACCACAGAACTTTAATAAATTTGATCCTAGGGATCAAAATAAAGGTAAGCACCAATTTGATAGGCCACGGTATGACAATAAAAATAAATTCCCACAATTCGATGAAAGGAAATATAATGACAGAAAATCTTTCAACCAAGGAAAAAGGTGGTGTAAGAATTGTCAGATGGACAATCATGACACTGACCGTTGCAGAAGGAAACCTGTGTATATGGCAACCCTTCAGGTCAGGTCGACCTCAAGACAGGAGGAGGATATTATGTTAGATACCACTCCAGAAGAGATGAGGAAGGCACAGGCTGGGGATAAAACACTCAAGCCTTGTTTCAGAAAATTGTCAACTTGTCATACAACTCCAGGCAAGGGAGATTTCTACATGAAAAACAAGTTGATGTATAGGAAGACTGGAGCTAGATCCAATGGTCACGGACAGCTGGTTCTTCCAAAAAGATATAGGATAGACTTAATAAGGAGCCTACATGTGAAACCAGATGGGGACCATGAGAAGATAGGTACCATTATTCAAAAGGTGGCTCACAATTATTATTGGCCCAAAGCAAGATGGGACATTGAAAATTTTGTAGAAAGGTGTAGCATAGCACATGAGGGAACACCCACAAGTGGGAACATGGATCAGGACCTGGACACGCCATGGGGCAAAATTAGGCCTGATAATAAAAAGAAAAATAGATTTGATAAGGTGGACCAAATGGAATGGGAAGCCCCTTTTCACGGACAAGCTTCACTTAACTGTTTTACAATGGCCACTATGCGGAGAGTGCAAAAGGATGTCTTACCCCAGGATAAGCCGACAATCCCTCAATCGGACTTAAACAAACTGGAGGAAGAAGATGTAGAGAGGAAATCTCTCATCAAGAATTTTAAGAGGGGAGAAAGCCCCAAGACAAGAAAAATTGGTAGCGGTCGTTTTGTGAATGATAATTCTGGGAGGAAAAATCATCACTATAAAGCTTCAAGTGGAAGAGACCATACCGGTGCATGGACAAATAGGTCCACACAATTAAAGGTCCATATGTAGCTTTGTTAAGAACGTGGACTGATGAAAAGGCAGAGGAAAACATTACATCTTCATACCAATATGTGAATGAGCTGACCACTCGGTTTAAAACTGGCTGGAAACTTGCCAATGAAAATTTGAAACAAGCCAGGAAGAAACATGCTGCCTATTATAACAGGAAGGCGAAAGACAGAGATTTGGCTGTGGGAGAGAAAGTACTACTTCTTTTGCCTGGGAGTCAGAATAAGTTACAAATTGGATGGCAGGGTCCATATACAGTTCTAGAGAAGGTGTCTAGAACAAATTATAAGATAGATAAGAAGGGGAAAGAAAAAATCTATCATGTGAATCTCCTGAAGAAATATTTGGAAAGAGAACATCAGGAAGAGACACACTTGTTGACCTTGTCCATCGCCATGGAGATGAAAAAGGAACCACTTTCATCATTTGAATATCCATTACACCCCTGTGAGACAGCAGCACAGGTGAAAATCAGTACACATTTAACGAAAACTCAGAAAGAGAGAGTGCAACAGGTTCTAAATAATCATGCAGAGGTGTTAACAGACCGACCAGGGCATACAAACCTATTGGAATATGATATGAAACTCATAGACTCCACACCTGTCTGTATGAAACCATATTCGATTCCGTTTGCTAAGGAAAAAGCTTTGAAGGAAGAGATAGACTATCTGTTGAAGGAAGGAATTATTTCGCACAGTGAGTCTTCGTATAGTGCCGGGGTGGTACTCTTAAGGAAGCCCTCTGGAGAACATAGACTCTGTATAGATTACAGGAGACTGAATGCTATTACAGAAGGACAGGTGGATCCATTGCCGGATACAAATCAGCTGTTTGCCAGACTAAATAAAGCTAAATATTTCTCAAAAGTGGATCTGAGTAAAGGATACTATCAGATTCCAGTAAAGCCTGAGGTTAGACCATACCTAGCTTTTAGTACCTCAGAAGGACACTATGAGTTTAATAGATTGCCATTTGGATTGAAGAATGCGCCTAGTGTCTTCTCTAGAATGATGAGAAAATTATTGGATCCTCTGAATAATCCCTGTATAACAAATTTTATGGATGATATCCTTATAGCAACAGAAACATTTGAGGAACACATTGACTCTCTGAACATGCTGTTTACTCGACTTAGGGAGGCAAATTTAACAGCCCGACCAACCAAATGTTGCGTTGGATGTAAAGAATTGGAATTTTTGGGACACACAGTTTATCAGGGAAACATGACCCCTGACCCAAAGAACTTAGAGAAACTACAGAAAGCCCCGAGACCACAAACCAAGAAGGACGTGAGATCCTTTGTCTCATTATGTGGCTTCTACCAGAAGTATATCAAAAACTTTAATTCCATATGTGCACCTTTAACGGAATTGACACGTAAAGGACTTCCAGATCGCATTACATGGACACCACAATGTGAAATGACTTACCAAGAATTGAAGGAAAAGCTCACAAGTAAACCCATTTTGAAATTACCTGACTTAAGTCAAGAATTCATAGTAAGGACGGATGCAAGTAATATTGGGTTAGGTGCAACTTTACTACAGAAATCAGATGCATTGGATGGGGAATTAAGCCCAGTGGCATATGCTAGCAGAAAGTTGAATAAAGCTGAAATCAACTACTCAACTAGCGAAAAAGAATGTCTTGCAGTAATATGGGCAATAAAGAAATTCAATATTTATCTATATGGGAAGGCATTTAAGTTGCAAACTGACCACAAACCTTTATCGTTTTTAGCACAGGCTAAGCATGAGAACTCTAGGTTACTCCGATGGTCTTTGCTTCTGGCTCCATATAATTTTAGCATTGAATATATATCTGGAAAAACCAATCTGGGAGCGGATTTTTTAAGCCGCCATCCGTGTGATGAGAATCACCGTAAACCCCAGAAATAATAATAAATTTCTATATGTGTATATAGAATAAAGGACTGACATATAATGTCTGTTTTAAGAGGGGAGGTGTCATGAAATATTCTAATCCACATATATAAATTATTAGGTAAATATGAAGCCTAACAAATAAAATTAATAAAGAGAAGAGCAATGGTAAAATAACAGTGCTGTCACAAAGAATGTACTCGAAATCCCCCTTGTTTTCTGCTTCGTCTGCAAATTGTAACGCTTTCACGTTGATATAAAAGCTTACTGTATTATTACCCGCCTTCTTCAATGAAACGTGTGCTGCATTTCTAAGAAAAACCTTGAGACGTACTGCGTAATGACCTAAATTAATCCTAACATTAATTATACTGCGTTACCAAAACGAACGAACAGATGGACAAAAGGATAGCGAGAAGGGAGAGGCAGAAAGCCGAACATTAAACACGCGTCGCGCGATACACAATTACTACTATCACGCGTGTAAGTCTACAAGCACTAACTTTTTCAGACGGACAGTGATAAAATACACTACCCTTTCCCAGAGTTAGGTTTATAAATCATAACAGACTCTTATTAGAAAAGATAACATTAGATGGGTTTACGGTTGAGAACATAACAGTACCCAGACAGCATATCTTCGAAACAGGAGGTAGAAAATACATATTTTGAACGCAGCCACGTAGCTCCTTTAAATTAGTATTTTTGGGTTCCTTAGGGCTTGCTGACAAATAATATGTAAAACGTTACGCAAATAGTCCAGGAATTAATAAATTATACCCAAAATAAAATATTGGGGGTGCCTGACAGCATAAAATCATTTCTGCTCATAAGATTTTTTTTTAACGTGTTTGAAAAAAATTTACGTTACAGAAATAGCCTACCATGTAAACTCCAAATTGATTGGAGCGCAACAAATGAAAGCCTAACCACGATTGGTCGGGCTATAAATACTATCTTGGTTGTTAGGGGAAACGGGGAAAGGTAACATTTTTTTCAAACACTTGTCGAAACGGGGCTCATTGGTCAGACTCGCTGATATACACACTTGGGAGCGTTAGTTCGAAACCACTTGTTTAAAATAGCTTGATAAAGCATCAGTGCGTTGAAGCCAGCATATATTTTGCTCAATAAAAGCCTGGAACATAGGCAGATGGAAATTTGTGCCAGTTTGTGCCAGAATTCATTGCTAATCAACGTATCTGTGTTATTCGTATGAATTGTGGTAAGCTTGAACCATTCAATAGCTTTTAATGAAAATTGAATGTGAATTGTTGATTTATGCCTGTATATATATGTGTAGTTCAGTGGCCAACGTGAGGTAAAGCCTGTAATGCTCCAGCCTGAACAGAGGGTGTCGGAGAGAAGTAAAACGGCATGGAATGGCCAAACAGTACACTAACACCTGGATGATTGATTAGACAGAAATAATGCTGGAAGTGCAGAGGCGTAGTGACCATTAAGGATGGTAATGCTGGTATAAAGTATTTCAGATGAAGCTGACTGTTGGCCTAACGCTCTGAACGCAATGTTTGTGATGTATTGTGATCAGTGTAAAAAGAAAATATAAATTAGTTATGAAGTAGAAGGTACATCCTTCTTGATTTCAGGGACAGTGGTCTTGATGGTACTGAGCAGCACCTAGTCAGAGCTTTGCTGAATCCTGAGTCGGACAGCATACTCCTTGGTCTTTTTAGCTATCAGTGAGGTGTCTCCTGAACCCAGAGGAGAATTCGAGCAGAGGAGTCCTTTCCTGCCGCCATCACGCCAGATAAGCGAATTGGCCAGCTGAGCTCAACATTATGTCCCCTCATCTTGAACTGACTTTTTAAAATTAACATTAAGAGGGGAATTTACTTGTCTTAAAATCAGGAACTGTGAACATCTCCAATACTGGTCCCTAAAGACAAACTATTGAAGTCATGATGACAAATACCAACAGAGCTTGAACAAAACAAAACCAGTATTACCTCATTATACTACTACACAACTGACACACATAGAACATTTGTAATAATATATGTCACTACAATATTCATATTAAATACATTCTGTACATAACTTGTAATTTAAATTGATTGTGCTTCCTGGTTCCCTTGTAGTTGAATCAGGACACATATTCATTCATGCCAGTAATGAATACATATTGTTATTTGAAAGTTTATCGGAGACTCTTTTAAGATATCTTTGTAGAGTGTTATATGTATGTGAGTGTCACAGTGTTGTCAAGAGTAGTGGATTAAATTAAATTGTTTATCTGTCTGTTGTTGTGACTTACACTTCATCATACACATACCCTAGACACATAACGTAGCATCACACTATTCCAGAATAATTCTGACTGAGATATATAGATATGTGGTAGCAAGTAAGGTTATCTATAATACACTACTCTTAATAGATATAGATACCTTCACAGCTGATCTCAGTCAGTACTCTAAGTTCCCTATAAGTATTTATAACATCCCACTTCACCACAATGATCAAATGACTGTCCCTGCACTTTGTTGATTGTCATGGCAAAAGCCAAAATCACAGGAAATTGACGACGTCTCAAGATGAAAGGTAGGGCGGTATCATGTGGCTCTAACGTGATGCTTTTCCAGTGATGCTTTTCCAACTCGTTTACTAATTGTCCATGACCTACTTTCATGTGTCAGAACTGAAGAACTCTCTTTCATACTTCCACTGACAAAGAGTTGTTGCATAAAATACTCGTACATTTCATTTTATGGAATGCTGCTTTCGCCTCTTACAATACATGTGACTTAATTAAATATTGTGGGACAGGACTGAACACTTTTAGAGAATTATATACCGTAGTATAATATTTTCTTAATTGATAGAGAAAAATATAATGTTAAATCACGATGTGTTATAATTGTTATATAGTAGTAGTAGTAGCTCCTTCAGTCACGACTGACTATGGGAATGCACCCCTGAGGCGATAGCCCTCAGCTGCTTTTTTACATGGTGTTCTTTTCTCTTCTGCTTATTGTGAGAGCTTCTTTTTGCCCAATCTGAGGTGGCGCCGTAGTGAGCATCGCCACTTGGTGCGATCGGCAGCTTCATCTTCCCAGGTTGCTGGATTTATGTCCAGTGCCTTCATGTCTTCTCTTGCACACATCTTTGAACCTCAGCTGCGGTCGCTCAACTTTTCGTTTGCCATCTGCCAGTAGAAGATATCTTTAGGGATGCGATCATCTTCCATGCAGCAGACATGGCCAAGCCAGAGTAGTCTGCGCTGTCTTAACAGTGTATTCATGCTTTGAAGGCCAGCATATTGACCTTTCATGAAATACCAAGGATGTGGCGTAGACATGGTAGATGGAAACTACTGAGCCTTCTTTTTTGCTTAGAATAGGTTAACTATTAATTATATAGTTTATTATTTTAAACATTATATTCAATTGGTATTATCTCTCCTCATTATTTATTGTAGTAAAGGTAGTCGCATAGCAGATACTGCAGTAGGGGAGTGAAGTGTTAGAGACTTCACCATATTAGGTCCAGCATAGATGGTGGGGTGACCAGTTTCCTTCATCGCTGTCTTTTCCTTCCCAAATAAAAGAACAGAGTCAGGTACCAATTTGCAGCAGGGTAGACTGGAGCGTATCAGTACCGTGATTTGAACCCTGCACCTTTGCCACGAGAGACCAGCACTCTAACCACTTATTTATTGCATATCTTCTTCTTTAATCCATAACCGCCAACCGTCAAAGCAGTCAGTGGCCATCACGCCTGGAGGCGTCTTGTAGGGCAGCAACAAATTGATTCCACTTTGCTCGGTCGGCGGCCATCCTTCGTACAGTGACCCAACTCTGGTTCATTCTTTGCATCTCAGCTTCCACAGTTCTCCGCCAAGTTGTTTTTGGTCGGCCTCTCTTTCGCTTTCCCTCGGGGGTCCATAGCATAGCTGTTCTTGTGATGGTATCAACTTCATATTAGTCAACTTGTACGACATAACTGAGGGTACAATAGTCCTATTCTCTTGTGTCTTTTCAGTGACCCCAGGAAACTACACTGGTCTAGTTTGCCTTGGTTTAAATAATGTCAGAAAAAGTGACAAAATACAAATGTGTCAGTAAAATGTTTTCAAATTCAAATGAAATAAACAAATCTATATCTTTCATGAGTTCTTTATATGGAGAAATCTTTTTGTATGTTTTCTTGTTGTCATACACAGATAATAAGGGAGGAAGAATTATGAATAGAAGAGTAACAAATAAAGTGTGTAAAAAAAACTGAATGATGAAGGGAAAAAAAATTAAAACAAAAAATTTCCTATACTGAAAACTAACATTAAAATTAAAAAAAAATTAAAAGTTACAATCCCGGAAACAAAGACATGCTTATTAAAATTTTTCTGAATTTTCCACTACGAGGACTGATATGAACAGATCACTTTATGTGATAATTTTAGTGCTGAATTCTCTCAAGAATATTTACAAAATGATCTGGACAATTTATTTTCACTATTTAATATGTTCATCATTTGGCTTTTAGGCTGGCTTTTGCAAGTCATACTGGCAAACATTTAGCTTATTCTAGATCCTAGGTGGACAATCAGATTTTGAGTCATGCCACAGGTGTGGCGAATTTCATGATTCATTCCCCACATTAAATGAAAAGGTTCCTAACTACTTTTAAAAAATTCCTAAATTCCTTTTAAATGAATGTATTCAAAGGTTTATTACTGCTTATCGTCATGTCCTTTTTTTGATTGTTATGAACCACGGAGTCACCACTGCAGCTGGTCCTCTTGCAGGAAGCCTACGTCAAATTATTAATGTGCTTTGGCAGTGATGGTTTCTGTAGCACATTTTCACATGATAAGATTGCCAGCCTCATGTACAGGGTGTTTATAAAGTCGCTGTGCAGTGAAATTTACGCCCGGGCGAGACTACGTCATCAGAAATGTGGTTTTCAATAGGGGCTTTAAAGACGTGAATATAACAGCGGTAGAATATCATGACGTAAATTTGCATCATTCGTGACGTAATTTCTAAAATATTTTTCAAATTCACTGCACAGCGACTTTATAAACACCCTGTACAAACCTCATACTGAACAGCTCTTTTGACTTGCCTGAAGGAGTAGTTCTATTTTTTTTGGCTTCTGCTAATACAGTCAAACACAAATCAAGGAATCTCAATGATAATAAAGTCAGTGTGAAACTTTGCAATATTTCATTCTAGCCATATTTTGTATGACTTCTGAAATCATATGTATACGGAAGAACCCATATGAATTTTCAGGACAGGTTGGATATGTCAGTATACATATTTTCAACTTAACTTTCATTTTTCCAAGAAATTTTTATGACATTTTTGTTTAGCATCATGTCAAGTCTAATAACCCAATTCACCACACATTTGTTGCCCATTTGCCATGTGTCTATTGGTGAACATATGGCCCATCCCTGTTTTTGTTTTGCTTTCACAATGGCTTCAACAGTTTTACTCATGATAAGGGACTAAAACAGATTTCTAGATCAGTGCTCAGCAACTTTTTTTTACTTCGCAGCACATTTAAAGTGCTCTTCAAAATTCCATGGCACACTACAATATTTAAATAGGTGGGTGTGGTAAATATTTAAACATTCAATGCAATCATGACAAAATGCCCCCTAATTCTTTGCAATGAACTGGTGAATCTTCTTCTTCGTTCACCCTCAGACGTCAACTTGAATATGTTCAAAGAAAGCAGTGATCAGTTTTAGGTTGTTGACATCCCCGTTTAGCTTTTCTATGGATGTGAGAGGCTGTGTGTTCGCATCAATATCCATTAATGTAGGCGGGACATCAGGGCCTAGACCCTACATAGACTTCGAACTGGTGAATGATGATAATTCAATTTATTATTTGTAAAATTGTACGTGTGAGATTCTTTCATAATATTTTACCATCACATATAATTTTGTATGCCATTATATGGTGTTTTCTGCCTGGTGTCACGACACACCAGGCAGATACAGGCGGCACAACGATTGCGGAGTACTGTTCTAGATAACAGTGATTCGGCTTTTACTGTGATTACAGTAGTGCGAATACTATGGTGGAGAATGCTGATGAAGAGCAGAAAAGTACTAATGAGGGGTCAGAGGGTATAGATGAGTAGATGTAACTATATAGTGTGAAAAATTACTAGCATGTGGTTTTATCATTCTCAGCAGGACTACTGTAGGGGTCAGGTGGTATAGATGAGAAAATGAAACTAAACAGTGTGAACAATTACTAGCATGTGTTTTTTTCATTCTCAGCAGGAATAGTGTAGGGGTCAGGTGGTATAGATGAGAAGATGAAACTATACAGTGTGAACAATTACTAGCAATAGCATGTGGTTTTATCATTCTCAGCAGGAATAGTGTAGGGGTCAGGTGGTATAGATGAGAAGATGAAACTATACAGTGTGAACAATTACTAGCATGTGGTTTTATCATTCTCAGCAGGAATAGTGTAGGAAATAACACCCAACACTGACAACTTTGAAAAATATCACACCCGACTATATGTAGCAGAAATAATACTGCTTCCTAACAAGTAACTGCCTTTTTCACGCAATCAAATCTTACAGGTTAGCAAGTTCCAACAAAGACAATACTAGTACTCAAAGCATAGGCCTACTTTCATTATCACCTATAAATAAACATAAATTCGAACTGCGCTGGTAGCTCCTCGTATCTATTTGTCTGTCTATGTGTCTACACATTCTTTTCTTTCTTGATAAGATTAGTATTTGTTTTAAATTACACACAACAGGAAGGAAGTAAAGCCGAAAGGAAGCCACTGACATGAAAACGGATGTCCTGACCGCAAAACAGGATACAAGAATAGGTTTTTGGAATGTCAGGACAATGTACGAGACAGGTAAACTAAGACAGGTCACGGCAGAAATGAGAAACTATAGGTTACACATTCTAGGGATAAGCGAGAGCAGATGGACAGGGGCAGGAAAAGTTAAAACAGCAACAGGAGAAACAGTACTTTACTCTGGAAGAGAGGATGGACAACACAATGAAGGCGTAGCCATTATTCTACAGAAAGGAATAGAAAGGACATTACTGGAATGGAAACCCATCAACAACAGACTGATAAGATTAAGATTGAGAGGGAGATTCACCAACACTACAATAATACAATGCTACGCACCAACGAATGATAGCGATGAGGAGGTCAAGGATGAATTCTATCAACAACTGCAGAAAGAAATAAAAGACACACCTAGATATGATCTTGTTATAGTAATGGGAGACCTCAATGCGAAAGTTGGTACACACAATACATATAATGAAAGAACAATGGGGAAATGCGGCAGCGGAACAGCAAACGAAAATGGGGATAAACTAATAAGTTTTTGTAGCATTAATAACCTGGTCATTGGAGGAACACTCTTCCCACATAAAGAAATTCACAAATTAACATGGGAATCACCAAATGGTCGGGACAGAAACCAGATAGACCACATCATGGTTAACGGTAGATGGAGACATGCATTACAAGATGTGAAGGTAAGAAGAGGTGCAGATGTGGGAAGTGATCACCATTTAGTAGTAGCAAAACTAAAAGTGAAACTAAGAAGGGCTGCACCAACTGTAACTACACAGAAAAGGTTTGACATCAGCAAATTGAAGGACTCCCTTACCAGAAAAGCTTTTGCGACCAACATAAAGAAACGATATCAATTTGCCAAAAGTCAGGAAAAGACATTGACTGATGATATAGACCAGAATTTCAACACCATTTCAACAATATACAAAGAAAGCAGCAAATCATGCTTGGGATTCCAGGAAAGGAAGAAGCAAGACTGGATAACACCAGAAACTTTAAACACCATAACGATGAGTAAGGAAATGAAAAGAAAGAAAACAGAAGCAAAGTCCCCCAGGTTAAAGCAACAATATAGCGAACAGTACAGTCAGCTGGACAAGGAAGTTAAACGCCAAACCCGAGCCAACAAAAGGAATTTCCTAGACGATCTTGCAAGACAGGCAGAGGAGGCAGCACTGAGAAATGAACAAAGCACAGTATACAAAATAACTAAATTCATCAGCGGAAAACGAGGTGCAAACAATATTACATTAGTAAGAGATAAGCAAGGTAATCTCATCACGACAGCAGAGGGACAAGAAACAAGATGGGCAGAGCACTTCAGAGAAACTCTGAACAAGGAACCACCAGAGACACAACTGAATGTTCCTGAGGCTGAAAACGATCTAGATGTGAATACAGACATTCCACGAAAAGAAGAAATCATCACAGCAATCAAAGGGTTAAAGAACGGCAAAGCTCCGGGCCATGATAACTTAAATGCAGAGCTATTTAAGACAGACCCTGAGCTAGCAGCAGAACTATTAGAACCACTATTTGCACAAGTCTGGAAAACGGGGGACAACACCATCAGAGTGGAACAAAGGAATAATTGTCAAATTGCCCAAGAAGGGAGATCTTGCAGACTGCAATAATTGGAGAGGAATCACTCTTCTCTCAGTTCCCAGCAAAATACTAGGCAGGATAATTATACAGAGAATTTCAAAGGCAGTAGATCACAAACTGAGGAAAGAACAAGCAGGATTTAGAAAGAACAGGAGATGTGTAGATCATATATTCACTCTCAGGAACATTATAGAGCAGTGCTCAGAATGGCAAAGACAGCTTTACATTAATTTCATCGATTTCGAAAAGGCTTTTGACAGCATACATAGGGACAGTTTATGGAAAATACTGAGGGCTTATGGAATTCCAAGCTGCATAGTGTCAATCATAAAAAGCCTCTATGTAAACTTTACGTGCAGTGTTGGGCAGAGCAACCTAACCTTTGAGGTGAAGACAGGAGTATGACAGGGATGCCCCTTATCAACCACTCTATTTTTAACAGTCATAGGCTGGGTGATGCGCCAGACAACAGAGGGCAGTCCAAGAGGAATAAGATGGACAACATTTTCTACATTGGAAGATCTGGAATATGCAGATTACATTGCACTACTAGCACATTCACATCAACACATCCAGGAAAAAACGGATAGACTTAATAAGTTTAGCCAGCAGGTGGGCTTGAACATCAATTTAAAGAAGTCTGAGGTCATGACGCTCAATATGAGCAACCCTGAGCCCATAGCAGTAAGGAATAAGCAATTGGTACAGACAGATACCTTCACATACCTAGGAAGCATAGTAACACCAGACGGCGGGGCAGGCAAAGACATCAACATCAGAATGAATAAGGCAAGAACAGCCTTCTTTAGCCTAAACAACATCTGGAAGTCCTCCCAATACAGCACAAGCACAAAATTAAGATTATATCAGAGCTGTGTGCTTTCTGTGCTTCTCTATGGTGCGGAATGCTGGAGAGTTACAGAGAAGGAAATGTCGAAATTGTCCTCTTTTCACACAACATGCCTAAGAAAAATTCACCGAATCTTTTGGCCGAATACCATCACTAACCAAAATCTGCTTACTCGTAGCAAGCAAGAGGACATGCACACCATCATAGCTGGCAGACGCTGGAACTGGGTTGGTCATGTCCTCAGAAGAGACCCCGATGCCATCACAAGAACAGCTATGCTTTGGACCCCTGAAGGAAAACGAAAGACAGGCCGACCAAAAACAACCTGGCGGAGGACTGTGGAGGCTGAGATGCAAAGAATGAACCAGAGTTGGGGCACTGTACGAAGGATGGCCACCGACCGAGCAAAGTGGAATCAATTTGTTGTTGCCCTACAAGACGCCACTAGGCATGATGGCCACTGACTGCTTTGACGGTCGGCGGCTAAGGATCAAAGAAGAAGGAAGGAAGTGGGAGTGGACAAAGAGGAAACAGTCTGCAAAATGAAAAAAAGGTAGGACAATGAAGCTGTAGAAAAACAAGAGCTCTGGAACCCTCATGCCAATTTCTAAATGGACAGAAAAAAAGTGAGCTGTTCACAGTTTAAAACTGTGTTTGGGGACAGAGTGGCTAAGAGGTATGGCATACGCCTCGAATTCTAAAGGTACCAGGTTCGATACCCAAAAAAGGGAATATAATTTATGGAAATTTTTTTCAGAACCAGTGGTCCTAATGATGTCATACTTCCCCCTGGCCTCCTGGGTAGTGAGATCGGATGCCTAGCCTTCTCGGATAAAGGTGAAGAAAAATAGGAGGTCCTGTGTACAAGTTGTGCACATTAAAAGTCCCTCGGCAGTTGGAAATCGGTAAGAGTAGGCCACATGGCCGCTGCCTTGGCAAAAAATTTAAAAATGAGGAAACCTACCCACCACGAAAATATTTATAGAATGTGTGATTCCTATATACACACATCGGGATTCTCACCGGTGCTATGGAGTTTGTGCACTGTGCTAAAATCTTCCTAATGGGATGGGATCTAAGGGAGGAGATTGGAGCATTGATGGAGTTGTCCATGTGCAATGAAGATAGTCCTTAAAACGAAATGAAACAGTGTTTATTTTATTGTGTGCGTGTGTGCATGTGTGAGAAAGCTTACTGCTTATCTAACAGACCAGTTTGACTTGTACAATATCTAAAGCATAATCTCCAACACAGAAGGCATATTTCAAATACCAGCAGAATTACATCAATGTAGAGAAGATCACAAGAATCACATTTTGGCAACAGCTAAATCTTAACACAATTAAAATCAAAGATAAACATTAATTACATTCTCACAAAGTTTATCTGTCAAAATATCAACAATATACTTACAACTGGTCACATTGCCTTCTTTTGTGTGTCATTTAAAACTGTATTAGGAATCACTCACAGGTATTTAAAAAAAAAATAAATAAATGTTAAAAATTTCTGCAACACTGGATGTGAGGTCAAGACATGGAAGTGAAGGTTTCCTATTGAACACTGCGAAGAATATCATGAATCTCTTTTAGCTCTGCTTGAATACGGTTCAGGTAGGCCTCTGCCTCTTTCTCATCTCTCTCTATGACCCTGATAACAGAAAACTGGAGCAAGCTGATAGGGTACTGGACAGAACATGGAAGATGATATACATGAAACAGAAGGTACAGATATACAGAGCAAACAGGCACAGAAAATCTAAGAAAACAGAAAAAGAGGAACTGATATACATACACAATGACAAGAGAAGAAGGACAAGATAAGAATACTAATCAGATATATTCTGAAAATGGTACAGACAATTACACAATAAGATATAAATATTGACAGCTAAACAATGACATAAATCAAGGTGATACACAATGAGACAATAAAGCACAGACAAATAATGATACAAAAACACAATGACAGAAAAACATGAAAATAGAGATACAGAATTGGAAAACAGGAGAGAATTTCACATTTCACACGGACAGTAAACAGAAGTCATCATGTGACGTATTCTTTCCAGAACGCTGTCTCCATTACAGCTGCTCTGAACACATCACGATTCTGGACAAGTCGACCTGCATCAGCCAAAGACAAGTTCAGTGAGTGCAGAACTTCTCTGTTGGTCTTTTTTTTCTGTCCAGGGTATTCTCAACATCCTTCTGTAGCATTTCATTTCGAATGATGTAACCTTTTTTTGCAACTGTTTTATTGAGTGTCCAAGTCTCGCAGCCGTATTTTGCTACTGAGAATATACATGCTCTGATCAGTTGTAACTTTGTTTCTTTGCTTGTGCCTTGCCATAGGTTTTTCATCTGTATTAGCTTATGTGAAGCAATTGCAAGTCTTCTTTTAATTTCTACTGCACAGTCGCCAGAGCTGTTGATGATTGATCCTAAGTATTCAAATTCACTAACACTTTCCAGTTCGGGGGGTAGAACTGAAGTGTGTAAGGGATAGTACCTCACGGTGAGAGGCAGTCACTTCCTCTTTTGAGGAAGGCCTGGATCCTATTTGGTTCCCCCACTCCAGTTCGCTCACGTATGGCTCCTCGAGTCTGCTTCTGTACGGCAGCGCCACCCCCTGGGCAACAGCTTTGACTGGCCGGCAGAACTAGGTGAGTAAATTGAAAAAGGGAGTTCCCCCTTAAATAGTACACACAACTGCTGGCCAAACGGGCGAATGATCAATAATACATTGACAACGGCTTCTAGGACAGGAGTTGGAAAGGCCTGGTATCGGGCTGAGGGCGCACCATGGACTGTAATGGTAAGCGGCCAGAGCCATCCAGAAAGCAATGGCAAACTACTGGATGTACAATGCCAAGAAATCCATAATGGCTAATCTGAATACTATGCAAAGATCTGGTGGTGAGTCCCCCAGGCCAGGCAGATTATATTTAACTGGGGAAGAGATCATTGGCAGCGTCAGTACAGGTAATCGTGATGACGGCCAAAAGCCTGACTGTGTTACCACGGAAAACCATGTGATCGGTCTTAGAAAAATAATCAAAATAGGAACATGGAAACAGAAGTACTCTTAATTAATCTAGCCGGAAGGTACATGAAAATAAAGACGCTAAACTGAGAGCACGTGAACATGCACACAGACTAGCCTGATTGTACAAGAACAAACAGATGACTAGCCTAAAGGCAAAAAAAAACAAAGAGACTAGCATAGGGGTACTCGAACAAAGAGTACATGGAATACACAAACTAGCTGGAAGGTACAAGAATACAGAGACTAGCCTAAAGGTACATGAAGGCACAGAAAGACTAGCCTAAAGGTACGGCACAAAGACTAGCATGAAGGTACATGAACACACCGATAGACTAGCCTGAAGGTACATGAACACACTGATAGACTAGCCTGAAGGTACATGAACACACTGAAAGACTAGCCTGAAGGTACATACAGACACTAAAAGACTAGCCTGAAGTTACATAAAGACACTGAAAGACTAGCTTGAAGGTATATAAAAACACTGAAAGACGCCTGAAGGTACATAAAGACACTAAAAGACTTGCCAGAAGTTACATAAAGACACTAAAAGACTAATCTGAAAGGTACAAGAACACTGAGACTAGCCCAGTGGTACTGGAGCAGACCAGTCTGAAGGTACATGAACACACACAGAGACTAGCCTGAATGTACATAAACAATTAGAGATTAGAGGCTAACAGCCCAATACAAAACACATCAACACAAGAATATACATATATAACATCTGATCAAATCACCTACCTGAAGCAAGTGTATAGAGATGCCTCAATGCCAAACTTTGATAAGCTTGAAGATTTGTCATCCTGTGTCAACTTGTCCAAACATCTGGTCAAGTTCTGCACATTCCTGCTCTCTTCTTCTACTTCAGGTTAGAGGGTAAAGTTACAAAAACTTTACAATCATGGATATTTCAATTTAGTTATTTTATTCTTCCTCTTATGCTGTTAAAGGCCATGGGAAGATACAATAATGCTTTTCAGATATTTCCTGTAGTTTGTACAGTGGATCTCCACTTCTCTTACATTTTTTTTGTCACTCTATCTACTATTTATCTATATTTGCCTCATACCTTACTTTATGGTGATCGAGATAATGCACACTGACAGTTTTCCCATCTGGATCTTCTTCTTCTTCTTCTTCTCGTTCGCTGTTGTTTAGTAATGTCTACATAAGAAGTCCGGTTCTCTGGATGTATGTTGCTGTGGTTGAAAGTTCGTCAAGACTCCCAAACAGCTTTGTGTGGATGTGCGTCTCTGTGGGCCAATGTTCAGTCCACAATTGACTAAGCATGTGGCAGTCTTGCAGGATATGTTCGGCTGTCTGTGCTGCCTGTCCACACATACATAGGGGTGATGGGACCAATCTCAGTCTGTATAAGTGACTGTTCAGTCTGTTATGTCCTGTTCTAATATGGAACAGGATCACCTGTTTTGCTCGATCAAGATAGTGATAATTGTCTCTTTGTTGGTCAATTTTCCTGATGGCCTTGATAAGGGTCTTCTTTTCCTGGAAGGTGATTGTTTGGTCTTTTTGTTCCTGTGTTGCTCCCTCTTTTGCTAACGTATCTGCTCTCTCATTTCCTGGTATGCCACAGTGTGATGGTATCCACTGTAGCACTACCCTTCTTTTGATATTTACTTCGCATATGGCTTTATTTAACTCTGGCAGTTTATCACTGTTGAGGGCTTGCAGAACTGACATTGCATCGGTAAGGAATACAACCTGCTGACATTGGCTTATTGTGTTATTTATTATTCCTGCAGCAATGCTTAAGGCCTGTACTTCAGCAGAGTAGTTTGAACTGAATATTCCTGTAGGTGAACAGGTGGATTCGTTTTTTTTGTGTCTGGATAGACCACATAAGCTCCTGCGCCTCCGTTCTTCACTGCACTGGTTGCAGATCCATCAGTATATACTTGGATCCATGCTTCTCTGGGGTATAGTTCTTCAATCATGTCACATGCTGCTGTTTTCCTTTGGAGAGTATTTAGCTCTCCCATGGGGCAGGTGGTAGTTATGGAGGTCTTAATGCTGAAATTGTGATGTTGTTCCCATGGGGTTGGGAGGAGTGTGGGAATTATTTCCTTAGTGATGTCTGGTAGTTCATCCTTGTATGTTCTAATTAGTTTTTTGGACCGATGCACAAAACTGCTTCTCTTCAACCTCCCACTGGCTAAATCTCTAAATCTAGTTTTCATTGGATGTGCTGGCATGTTCTTGTACTTATTTGCTTGGATCAGGGTCTTAGTGTCTCGTCTGTAGAATAAAGGTGGAATGCCTGTGATTTTTTTTCCATTTTGTTTATTGGTGTGGTCTTCATGGCACTCATGCTCAACCAAAGCGCTTGATTTTGAACCTTATCCAAGGCTTGTAGGTGTGATTTGGCTGCTGTAGACCATGCTGCTGATCAGTACTCTAATATTGGTCTTATTAATAATAATAATAATAAATTCTTTAAGCACCAAACACGGCGCATAAGGCAGAAACCAGTGCTCTCCAGGTTGTTCGTTGTGACGCCACTCCTCTTAGCTCTTGCACATTATTTAGGCCCAACGTTCTTCCTTCTCTTATTATTGTTCTTCTGAGTGTTTCTTTTGGTCTTCCTTTTTTCCTCTTACCCTCAGGAACCCAAGTGAGCGCCTGTAGTGGTATTCTGTTGTTTTGCATTCGTAGGACATGACCGATATATGACCATCGTCTTTTCCTTATATAGTCGGAGACATATTTCTGCCTAGAGTCTTCTCTTATTTGTCGATTAGTCTTGAATTCTTTCCAACTGATGTTCATGAGTTTTCTAAGACATTTGTTCTCGAATGTATTCAGCTTGTTCTCCAATGATTTTGTTATTTTCCAACTCTCACAGCCGTATGTTAACACTGAGATAACATTTGAATTAAACAGACGAAGCTTGGTATGTATATTCAATGATCGTAATTTCCAAATGTTAGATAATCTATTGAAGGCGCTAGCTGCCAAAGCAATTCTAGTATGGATTTCTCTTGTTGTGTCAGCATCCTGAGTCATTTTACTGCCTAAATAATTGAAACTTTCAACTTTCTGTAGTTTTTCCCCGTTCAAGATGATATCAAAGGTCTCGTTAGAAAAGTTCATAGCTTTAGTTTTAGAGGCATTTATTTGGAGACCTATTTTAACCGAGAGATGACACAAATTTTTCCGTCTTGATACATAGTCCTTACATTCCAGTATCCAATTTTAAAAATCTCCTTAGCCCCCAAGATATTAGAGTGAGTCATGTTTACTGTCGAGCCTGGTTCTGTTTCGGTAACAATAGCTTGTTTTACGATAGTGAATTGTTAACTCACTGATCAACCCTCCGATCCAACCGACCGATTCGAGGGTTTCGAGGTCAGTTATAGGAAAATATCTACACCACTAGATACTCTGGTGTATCTTTTATTCTATAATTTAACATAACATGGTACTATCCATCGAAATACACACATTCCTGATGTTTTTCTTTCGGCGTCTAAGGTGAGAAACGAATTTCACCTCCATCTTGGAAGGGTAGATAACTCTAGATTCTTGGTCTTATTGCACCTGTATAAACTTTCTTTAGTGTTGTTTCATTAGCTCCCCAACTTGATCCAGCTGTTTTCCTCAGTATGGCAAGTTTTCTTCTTGCTTTGGCCTCTGTTCTCTCGATGTGGGGCCTCCATGTCATTCTCTTATCTAATGTAATGCCCAAGTACACCGATTCCTCGTCTGTTTGGACATGTATATTTCCAAGTCGTATCTCTCCTGCTTTGTCTTTGTTTGAGAGCGTGAAAAGTGTTGTTGAGGATTTTTCAGCGTTGGTCTGCACCATCCATTTCTCTGCCCATGCTGCTATGTTGTCTGCTGCCCTTTGTATTCGCTTATTAGCAATAGTTAGATGTCCTTCTACACACCACACCACCAAGTCGTCAGCGTATAGGGCAGCTCTCACACCTTGTGGCAGATCGTGGATGAGGTCATTGATGAACACAAGGAACAGGGTGGGAGACAATACTGAGCCTTGAGGAACTCCATGTTTTGGAGGGTTTTCTTGCTGTTGTGGCCTTTCATGGTGACTCTTGCTTTCCGATTGTGTAGGAATGACTGGATTCATTTTCTATTATTACCCTTGATTCCGTTTCTTTGCAGTTTTACTATTAACCCGTTTTTCCATACTTTGTCAAAAGCTTTTTGGAGATCTATCCATAGGGTAAAGACTTTTTTCTTTTCTTGGAAGGCATCTTCAATGATCTGGGACAGGTATGTGATTTGGCCTTCTGTGCTGCTGCACTCTCTAAACCCTGCTTGTTCTGGCACTAAAATTTTCTCAGATTCCAAGTACCATTTCAATCTTCTGTTGATCATCCTCTCCATTGTCTTACATACACAGCTAGTTAGGCTTATTCGTCTGTAGCTGGTGGCCTTCCTGTTGTCTTTTCCTTTCTTTATGATGGGGCACATGAGCGCCTCTCTCCATGTCTGTGGCACACTGCCTGTCATCCAACTGTAGTTGTATATCTGGAGCAGTTTGCTCATTGCTGTATATCCTAGGTGTTTTAGCATTTCGTTGGTTATACCATCCGGGCCTGGTGATTTCCTGTCTTTAAGTTTCCACAAGGCTGTTTTTAACTTCCATAGTGAATGGTTTGGACATGACGTTCGGACTGTTTTCATTAATTCTAGTGTGGATTATTTCTTGACGAATGTCTCGTTGTCTGCGTGAATCGATGGAGATGTTACTTTCATTTCTGTAGGCTGCCGCAAATATGTCTGCTACTTGTTTGCCGGTATATAGTTTACCTGCATCGTCTAGTGTAATTGTTTGTCGTTGAGAATTGTTATCGTCATTCAATTGTTTAGTGAGTTTCCATAACTTTCTCCCTTCCTTTTCAAGGTTTAGTTTATAGGTTTTTTCCTTCCAGCTTCTCCTCTGGGCTTCTAGTTTTCCTTTGATGAACTTTGCTTTTGCCTTTTGTAGCATGATATGGTTCTGTTGGGATGGTTGTACCTCTGCAGTGTGCCGTGCTTCGTTCATTCCTTCATGTAGTTTTTGTAGTGTGATGGACCAGTATGGTACATAGTTCTTCCTCGCTCCTCTCGGTATTGTCTCCTTTGCTGCCTTGAGTACTCCATTATTAAAATCCCTGATGACTCTGTTAATGTCTCTGTCTAGTACCCTAATATCTTTCGTAAGCAGATTTGCTCTGTGTTGGTAAATGGACCAATTTACTTTTTTATAATTCCATCTTGGCTGACTTGGACTTGTATTAATTGTTCGATTAATTTTGATGAATACAGGGCGATGATCACTTCCACCAAGTTGTTCTCCCATTTCCCTTTCCACTATCCCGGCCAAATCAGGTGTGCAGAATGCCAGGTCTGGGGTAGAGGTGCTATGCCATCTTCTGGAGTAAAAGGTTGGAGGATCATTAGGGTTGTTTAGAAGGGTAAGGTTATTGCCGTCTTGCCAGTTTTCTATCTCTTCGCCCCTTCTATCTAGCTGGTTGTATCCCCAGCTTTGGGAATGACTGCTGAAGTCTCCCACCGCTAAGAAGTTGCCAATGGGGACGTCTATACTAGCCATGTTCAGTGGTATGTCACTGGGGCAGTAGAAGTTTAGGAGATCTAGTTCCAGAGTGTTATGTTTAAGATGGATTACTTGGTATTCTGCACCTTCTTCCAGTAGCTGAGGGTGGATTCTGTCGAGGCTCAGAATCCAGCACTGCTCCTGCCTGGAGGGACTTCACAGGGTGAGCACCATAACGATAATTTTTGGACATCTGTTGTGTAGACATATCAATCCTAGGTGGGTTGCATGGTTGCTGGTGCGCCTCATGGCCGGGTACCTCTGACTTCAGCACCTGTTTCTTAAGGCAGAGTGTGCTCATGCCTCCCCCATCTGGCTTGGGGATTTGACTTCACCTTTACCTCGTTTGCTGTCCCATCTTGCCTCTCGCTGGGGTTAATACCCAACCTTCGGCAAGATTACTGGGTATAACGGGGTCCACCACAAGTAGGTGAGGTAGACTTGGGCAGGAGAGACATGTTGAGTCTTTTATTGCGCATCACTGCCCCATTTGGCCCCCCCCCCCCCCCCCCCAACCCCCCATCTGGATTAGGACCAAAATACAGCCGCAAGCTTGTCCCAACTTAAAAAATTTAAACCATGAAATATGGTCAGAAATGCTTGTCCTTTCCACCATAAAATGTAGTAGAAAACTTACACTGACCTCAATCACTGATGGCCATGTTCAGACAGACTGATACAATTTATCAACAGAATATCCAGTGGAAGATATCAATCACGATTAAGACACTTTATTTAATTTTTCTTTCCATACGTGCTATAAAGTGTTGTGGGGAGAATTGGTTTTCATTCTTGTGCAAGGTGTGTTACTTTGACCAGTATTATAAGATATATTGTGACCGGATGGTCAAAGAAAAATACGATAGTAAATAATAACATCCCTAGATTTTAATTAATGGTTATAAGATAATAAAAGAAAGTATAATAACGTAAGATATAACTGACGTTAAGAACTTTATAGGAAACAGGCTATAAGAAATACAAGCCGTGGTTTAAACAAGTTCATGTTTTACAGTAGAAATGGGCTATAGAAAAAAAGCACGCCACAGTTTAAACAAGTCCGAACAAGTTAACTACTTAACATAAAGCTCATGCAAATTTATCTACTTAACATAAAGCTCATGCAAATTTGTTACAAGACGCCGTTACTAATTTAAATAGGTAGTGGTGCAACGCGTGACGTCAGACCAATAAAATAAATGGTAAGCTTTCGCATTGGAAAAGCCTAACCAATGGGAAAGAGACTACTGGCGTGCACCGCTCAACTATTTGGGTTTATAAGAAGACAATAACGTCATTTTCTAGGTGTGTTAGAGTGAGCTTCCAGCCTTACAGTGTTCCAGAAGTACTTAGCAGAGAGAAGCATCAGCACCAGACATGTAAACGTGTGCCTATAGATTATCTTCTATTGAGAGAAGACTTGCTACTAGTCATAATATAACTGATGACTATATTTCAGTGTGTTTTATTCAAACTGGAATTACAGGTTAGTAGACAATCGAGTTTCCTATCTGTATATTTTATTGTTACAAGAAATGAAATTGTGGAGGAACCAGTTTTATGAAACTGGCGCCTAAAGATATTGAAGAAGCCGAGGACAGACATATCCTCCTAGACAGGATCATTAAAGAAGCAGAAGAAAACCAAGTCATTGAACCTCGAGCACCCTTAATTGAGTTATCAGAAGAAGTTATAATTGGATTGAACGAGGTTTATGAAAATGATATAAACCCAGCAGAAGAATGGGTAACAATACATTTTCACTCCGAAGAGTTAGAATATGAACCTGACACGAAATTAACAGAGACTGAATTTCTCAGAGGAATAATCCTAAGGCATGAACATGAAGAAGACAGTGCTTTTGAACAACTATTAGATTTCTTAGGCTTTCAAGATGGAAGTTAACAGAGTTGAGAATTGTTTCTGTATTGATTGTTGGAGAACTGATTCAATTTATTAAACGTTTTAACTGAAAGACTAAGGCTTGTCAAGTACTTTCAGGTATACATGCAGAAGAGTCACCGCGATTAATTGAACAAAAGGATTTTGATTGATTAACCGAACAAAAGGAATTCGATCGATTAATCGAACAAAGGGATATTAATTGATTAATCAAACATAACAGGATTAATCAGTATCACCACTAATGAAGATCACACCCTCTAACCTAAGTCCGGTAACTAAGAATCTGGGTTGCTCTATCCTCAAGTAGTTCACCATCTCTGGCGATAAGCCAGCACCAACTTGAAGGAATCCTCATCAAGTGTAATCACCTCCCCGGTTACAAAGAACTTATTTGTTACCGTGATCCCTGGTTACAATATTTTATCAGGATTTCTTAAACATTACGCTGTCAATTCACCTTCCTCTTGCCCTGTAGCCAGATATTCTGCTATTGAAAGCTTGCGCTGGTAGCTGGTCTGGTTGAGTTCTCATGAGGTATCATTATCATTATGCTTTCATAACCTCTATGTAGCTAGTCTCTGGTATTATTGCTACCAATCTGCTTATCTCTTCATTTGTCCATTAGTCTCATATTGTGACGTTTCCTCTCGCATGTTGTGATCATTGGAGAGTAAAAATGATTGATACACATTTCCAAGCATTGCTATTAATTTAAATATATACATGTATGAATTTAGAGCGCAGGTCTCTCAAAGGTGCCGGGTTTGAAAGTATGGAAAGTCTACCCAGCTGTAAATGATTACCTGACTCTGCTCTTTGAGTTAGGGAAGGAAAAGGCAACGGGGAAGTGAAATGGTCACCCCATCTCTTGATGATGAACCTAGTATGGTGACATCTCTAACACTTCACTCCCCTACAGCAGTATCTGCTATGGGACTACCTTTTTTTTACACATATGAATATGTGTGTGCACTGAGTACCAGTAAGTACTGTTTTACTTTTTCATACCTTTATGTGTTACTGTAGTCTACATAAAGTGCTAAGCTAGTCAATAAACTATTTGTAAAGCTGAAAATATTAAACTGTCAATGGGTCAAGAAATTTAGCAGAAACACCAGGTCATGCCTGGCCAAGTTTGCAGCACAGGAGGGATTATGCTTAACATGAAAATTATTGGTTTTTGAATGGACTTTTCTTCCAGTACGCCTCTCCCTATTTATTATTCAACTATTGTGCACTTAATGCATTCATCAAAAAAAAAAAAAAAAAAAAAAAAAAAAAAGAAACCAGCCACATAAAGGCCAGGGATTTTATATTCTCCCTTCTTGTTTCCAGTTAATTTATATTGTATGTTTCTAACAGTTTTGTTTCCATTAGGCTGTTTACCTTGTTGCTCCAGATCTGAACATGCCTTCTGTGCTTTCTTGATCTCATTCTGTAAGCTGGAGCTTTTCTATGAAAATACAGAATGCAACTCGTATTACATAAGATTAAATAACACAGAACTAACTATTTAGCTATACCTGCACAATCTTTAGCTTTTTTCAAAACTATAAAGCTAAAGGAGTTGACTGGGTACACCAGGGTAATAGCTGGGGATTTGGCCATGGTGCCATCAGTTGGTGATCTAAAGCATAAAACCAGGAATACAAAGATATGGTAGTTCAGGAAATCAAAGACTCAGAGGATGGTACGTGGATGCAAACAAGCAGTTTAACAAGGTCAATAACTACATGGGAAGAAGCTCTGCAGAGGTCTTTGACAAGGAATGATTTAAGGCATATGGCATCTCTAAGACTCGGCTTCATTATTTGATTAATAATAATAATATATGATCTTCTACCATTGACCATTAACCTTGTGAAATGGGGACAATATATGAAAGCTCAGTGCCCCCTATGCCAAGAGGCAAATACTAAAACATGTACTGTCATCATGCAAGGTGATGCTAGAAAAACTGTGATATACATGGTGACACAAAAATGTATCACATAAGCTCACTGCTACAACATACTTGGTAAGGCTGAAGGCAAACAGCAAGATCAGGACTAATATTGCAAATACATACTTCTTGAGAACAGGTCAGTTATCACATGAAAAAAAAATAACTTACCAACTATTCTTAATGGTGCAAAAGACTGGGAAACGGCAGTAAACATACCTGGGTGAGGACAGATACATCCCAATCATAAGAAAGTCTTAAAGACAGCCAGACAATACTTTGCTCCATGAGATCACATCAGATTCTAATGACGGAGCTGACAGTGCCATCTGAATCCAGATTAGATGACCGGCAAGCCTTCAAAACGACCAAATGTAAAAGACCTGTCAAGGAATTGAGACATCACACCCACAGAGTTCATATCCACAGTTCATGATCTACTGAAATAACTTGGTCAGAACAGGGATATTTAGAAGACATGATCACAATATGGTAAAGAATCAATTCTCTTTCTGGAACAACTACAAAAGGTGATGGAATTCAAAACAGTAAGTTTAAATACAACAAACCTTTTACTTTCACAACCTCCACAAGATGACAGAAGGGATAAAACTACAGGAGTAAATAGCCAATGCAGAAACTGCAATCAAGATGGAATGGGTTCAAAACCCATCACTGATGGGGAAGATAATCAACATGAGGATGACATGACCTCTAGAATGTTGAGAAGGTAAAAGGGCCTATATACATCACTGACGGGACCTCTTCAGATGATCACATTACCTTTTACCATAATGCTCCATATAGAGTTTTGTATCATTTTCACATGTTTAGCAGTAGTTCTTGGTTTTTTTAATGGATTATTTTCAAGTATCATCATCAATTTGGTTATAGCTGCTATATTGCTGTGGCAATAAAATACTATTGGCAGCCTCCAAGTGATTTGTAGTAAGCAGTTTAGGTAAGAATCATTGCTTTTTCCAACCATGTGGGTAGGCTCATTTCATTGGTTTTAACAATGATGATAACAATAATTAATAAATAATAAAAGGTAATATTTCAAATGATGATAGTGATTGGAAAAAAAACCTCTGATAAGGAAGTTGATTATGTGTGATGTTGTTTAGCTCACAACAGGGTCCAGTCAATTAACATTCAAGTTTATTTTGATGTTTGTACGTCCTGGGTATCCAGGTCACATGTAAGATTTCACTAGGCATGTCTCTCCTTATATTTATTTTCTGTGCTCTTAAATTTGAGTTTCATATATATCAGGCATCTCAGAGTTTTTTTCGTGTACTTTAAGGGCTTGTAACTAAATATAAAAACACTAGATAAGTGCGTGTGCATGTGTGAATGACAGAAAAAGAGAGAGAGAGAGAGAGAGAGAGAGAGAGAGAGAGAGAGAGAGAGAGAGAGAGAGAGAGAGAGAGAGAGAGAGAGAGAGAGAGCTGATAATGAACGTCTGGAGTAAATTTCTTGCAAACACAGCATTTTTTCAAACTGGTTCTTACTGCATTATGCTCCAGTGTTCTCCATACTCTAAAGGAAAAAAAGGCTACCTGGTCATCAAACTGTCTTTGTAATAGACTGAGTATAAGACTATGTAGAGACAAAGAAAGAATAGGATTACTGCTGTCACTAGGCATGTCGTAAAAAGTCACTCCAGGGAATTTATGTATAAAGCTGGCAACCCAACCTATTGGCGTCCTTAAAGTATCTGGCACCTGGGGCAGATCTCACATTTTGCACCCCTTCCCACAAAGAAACACACTTGCATGTATATTTTTAACAGTAAAAACTATCCAAACAGCTGTCACCTGGGGCGGACCACTCCTCTCACACCCCTCTTAGTACGCCATTGACCCAACCATGTAAAACAAACTTCTACATAAGCCAACACTGCAAGAGCTTATTAAGTGCTTTAGTTCTGGCTTCTTGAATGGCATTGAAATTTTTTTTTTTTAAAAATAAAATTTTGCCTCGTTTTGGCGAGGTGTGTCCCGTTCAACCAAGTCGGTTATATTAGGGCGCATGTCCAAATATAACAGACCTTAAGATCTGGTGACATTAATTTTAGTAGGCATTCAAATGCACTAGTGGTCCATGCTCCTTACTAAGGGAAAATAAGGAAGGAGAATGGTATTTACATGTCACATTATGAATGGAAATATTTTATCTCGTCTGATAGGTTGCTTAGAGCAGTGTTTCTGAAACAGTGTGCCACAAGACAGCCAAAGGTGTGCTTTCAAATTTTGATAGTTAAATATATGTCCATTATTCCTCCACGATTAAAGAAGATCTGTGCCTCCAAGCAGGCTCACATTTCACACTGAAAACAAGACACTTGCATACCTGTCAACCTCCTGAGACAAAAATCTGTACACCGGACCAAAAAAATCCTTACAAACACCCAAAAATCCTTACGCAAAAAATATATTAATAAATTATATGCAATACAGTTTTAAAATGAGAAATGACATATACAAATCTATTAGCATTTGAATTATTGTGATATAAAACATGCTAATAGTCTCATGCTGTTCTTTACATATAAAAAACTTAGTGATCATGAGGTACACTATTCTTTCGATGTACAGTGTTTTGTATTATAATCAACACATGCACTTTTAGCACTTTGCAGAATTGCATTTTTGGGCTTAAAGTCTGCACAGCATTTATCAATGTTAATCTTACACTGTAAAATAGAAGTGAGTGTGTCCACATTCATGGACCTCCTGCAGTCTGTGTGGATTTTTTTCATCATTGAAAATGATCTTTCACAGTCAGCATTGCTGTGAGGGAGTGTCAGCAGTCGCTGAATGATGACTTGATTGTTGATCCTAACTTGGATGCATCTACAATGCCAGGGAAGAGTTTAACCCATTCGACCTGAAACTTACCATGACCTGCAAGCTTTTGGTAGCCTAGACCAGTGATAACAGATTGCCACTTTATTAAAAAATAAAGCAGCGAATCTCGAGCGCTGGAATAAAGTAGGCCTACTCAACGCAAACAAACTTTTTTTTCTGGTTATGTAGGGCCTTCACTGAATATTATGACAATTTATCGGAAATATATTGAAGGGCAAGATATAACTGGAAAGATTAAGACAGCTATTAAATTGCAACAAAGCAAAACAACAGCAATATTTAACCAAGTTATAAGTACTTAGCTTTTTTAAATAAAATGGCATCGAAGCGTGGTGGCAAGCAAGCGTGGTCATTGATAACAGGTAACTTAAAAAATACATCATGTCACGCTGAAAACCGAAAGTGTTTGAGGCCGAATTTGAGTGAAGAGTCAGGTACCCATTTACATTAAGCAGGTGGGTAGACTGACGCATGATGAGGTTTCAATCGTGGAACCCATTAACTATGCTGCAAGAGGAAAGCACTCTAGTTGCTTAGCCAATCGGACGCTTCAAACCATATGAACTCATAAATATCAATAACAGAAATAAATAGAGTCAAACAATCATATTAGAACTAATGAAGTGATGATATGTATTATTCACAACCACTTGCGGTTATAATGAACTCACATAGAAGTCTCTGGCACTGAACAGCTGTGAAGAAATACTCAACAAACTTGCTTCAAACTCCTTGCTGTGGATATACAGAAAGTGAAATAAACAGTAAACATCTGAGATGTTTAGATACATGTGTTTTTATAATAGTGTATGTTATTGCTGGTGCATAAGGAAATATGTCTTAGCATTATACTATTTTGTGCTCTTAATTTGTGACAATTATAATATTATAATAACACTTGTTACCCCATCTGTTAAGATTTGAACATTTGTTACTGTCACCCGCAGCTCGTGAAAATTGGAACTCAAATGAAAATAATCCCTCTTGTCGGTGTCAAACCCATTTTAGTGCAAACTGAATATTTTAAATCAAACTGATTAGAATTCATTCACACAATGACTTTCTCATTTATGAATCATGATTCTGCGAATCACAATGACAACATGAACATTTATAACATGTGAGGCTTCACACACTGTATTCTGAGACTTTACTATGTAGAAGTCAAGAAAGTCGGCTTACACTTTCTGATGACATGCATAACACACATGAGACTCAAATTAATCAGGCATTATGTAAGTGATATCATTTAACTGGAAAAGTCCTTTGAACAAATAAGCAAGATAACAGACATATCAGAAATGCAGCCAGCTGAGAAAGATGGAGAAAGTCAGAAGTGTAAGGTTACAATATGGCATAGTGGATCAATATCATAACATTTAAACATACAGTAAAGTGGAAAAAAGCAATAAAACATGGCATCTAAGCAATATGGTAAAAAAAATCTCACAGTAACGCAGGCATCTTTTCATGATACTACATAATTTCAATACCTGCTTTTCCCACAATGCAAAGATCTTCATGTTATTTTTTTTTTTTCCCTATAACACAGCAAACACTAATAATATACTGGTAATATCCTAACATCCCATGTTGTTTGTGGGGGTCTTTTATGAAATAATGAAACAATAGGACTATTGCACTCTACAAGAGGTGACTAATATGACGTTGTGCATGCGGCTGTCAACCCGATCATGTAAAACAACAAATTGCTACAAGAACAATCTCCGCATGAGCACATGGAAGCTTTGGCGCAAGCTTCTTGCAAGAGAACCTGTTGCAGCTTCCACTGTAATACAAAATACATTATTAGAAATACACTCAATCCTTGATATTCACTAGGGTTAGGTTCCTTGCAAATCCTTTGAATACAGAAATCCACAAATACGGAACCATTGATCCTATGGGAAAAAGGGGGTTAGGTTCCTGTGGGACCCTGTTCACCAAACACTTTTGCTACCTATCACCATAAACTCATCATTTCGTGTACCCTTCTTGTTAAAAAAAAAAACAGCTTATTTATGATACTGTACATTTTATACACTGTTTTCTTAATTTCATTCAATAGGCAAGAAAACAGATAAAATTCACATTGAAATGTAGCCCCAAGTCTGAACTTCAAAAATTTATTTCTCAATGTAGTCTCCGTTCTGCCATCACCGGTGTCAATACCTTGTCAAGGTATGGCGGCTTGCGTACCCTGATTACCCCCAGAGCTATGCCAGCGGGAGTTTTACTCCTGGAAGGTTCTACCAAGCTGGACAGGTTTGTGCGGGCAGGGGTCAGACAAAAGCAGACACCCTGGTCCTCCAGGTTGGGGGTTTTAGCATAGGGCTGACACCCCTGTCTATGTAAAAAAAAATTGAAGTTACGGAAACAACAACGAATAAACAAACTTTGCTGCAGGACAGACATCCGGAGTCTGAGGCTCGTATGACTGTCAGTGGTGAAAGCCGAAAGGAAGCCACTGACATGAGAACGGACGTCCTGACCGCAAAACATGATATAAGAATAGGATTTTGGAATGTCAGGACAATGAATGAGACGGGTAAACTAAAACAGGTCACGGCAGAAATGAGAAACTAAAGGTTACACATTCTAGGTGGACCCCTGAAGGAAAACGAAAGAGAGGCCGACCAAAAACAACCTGGCGGAGGACTGTGGAGGCTGAGATGCAAAGAATGAACCAGAGTTGGGGCACTGTATGAAGGATGGTCACCGACCGAACAAAGTGGAATCAATTTGTTGTTGCCCTACAAGACGCCACTTGGCGTGATGGCCACTGACTGCTTTGACGGTCGGCGGCTAAGGATCAAAGAAGAAGAAGAAGAAGTCTCCGTTATTTGTTACAGTTTTTGTCCATCTTCTAACAAGGGCATGTATCCCTGCACGGTAAAAATTTGTGTCCTTTTTCCTAAACCACTGGCGTACGGCGCGTTTAAGGGTCTCGGTGTCCTGAAAGTTATGTCCGCGAAGATCTTCTTTCAGTGGTCCAAACAGATGGAAGTCAGAAGGTGCAAGATCGGGACTGTAAGGGGGATGTGGTAATAATATCCAGCCAAATTCTGCAATCGCATCAATGGTGCGTTTAGCGGTGTGTGGCATGGTATTATCGTGCAACAGTAGTGCAGTTCTCTGATCTTTTAATGGGTAAAGTCGCCGAAGACGACCTCTAAGCTTCTTCAAAGTTTCAATGTAACGGTCTGCATTCACCGTGTTTCCCTGTTCCAAGAAGTCGAGAAGAATCACACCCTTCTCATCCTAAAACACAGAGGCCATAACTTTCCCTACAGATGGTGAACTTTTGAACTTCTTTCTTGTCAGCAATGTTGTGTGATGCCATTCCACTGACTGCCTCTTGGATTCTGGTTCAAAAAAATGAACCCAAGTCTCATCACCTGTCACAAAATTCGATAAAAACTCTTCTCCTCCAGTTTCATAACGGTGCAGGAGGTTGATGGCTATGGTTTTCCTCGTTTCTTTATGTCTGTCTGTCAACATTCTGGATATCCACCGTGCACAAACTTTTGAATAACCCAGGTCTTTAATGATGTTCTGGACACTGCCTTTACTAATAGACAACATCGAAGAAAGTTCATCCAGTGTTACTCGACGGTCACCACGAATGATGCCATCAACTCGATGAATGTTGTGTGGAGTCACTGCTGCGGTAGACGGACGGCCAGTCAGCTTTGTGTCAGCCATTGAGGATTGACCTACTTCAGCTTCGTCACAATGATGTACCCAACGTCGGACAGTGCTAACATCCACTGTTGAATCTCCATAAACATTCTTCAAACGTTCGTGGATGTAAATTGGGGTCTCGCCTTCAGCATTGAGGAATTCTGTGACATAACGTTGTTTTAACCGAACGTCTTTGGCAGCCATTTTAAAACTGTTACAGTGGTGCCACCTGTTACTGAAACAGGTTGGTAATGCTATACAGTGCAGAAGAGTGTTTGAGGAATCCTGCTAAATTTACAAATTGCACACCGATGCAGTATTTACATACATAAAAAATAGGAGGCATTACTTTTTGACCTTCCCTCATACAATCTTTTGGTGTACACATACTCATCCATTCACTCACACAGTCACTACTCATTCCCACGCAAACAATCACACACACGTTTGTTAGGTCCAAATCTAAGCAAGTTCATTAATCGTTATAAGTCCGGGACGAGTAAGAGATTATAGTGGTTATCCCACTTGAACAGCATTTGTCTAGCTGTTAATTTATTTAAAAATTAACGAGCGTATGGTATCAGAATCTTCGAGATTCTGAACGCTTCTCACGGCGGCTGAGTTCCGCGTGAGATGGATTTTCTAAGCTATTTTGAGCTGTGAGCGAAAGTTCCCGGAGAGTTAGCCCCATGCATCTGTGATTGGCTGGGGTGTGCTGGGAAAGAATAGTTTAGTGTCAGTGTGTTCCCGAGCGAGTGTACTGGGAAGATGTGGAGTGTTTTTCGATGTGTACCAGATTTTGGTACAGGCATGATTTCTTATGGATTATGTGTGATTATCTGCAGATAAGATGTACTTTATTTAAGGAGATGTTCCTAAGGCCTTGGAGTGTACAGGCCAGTGTTTGAGTGAGATGTAATATATTTGAGGCCTATAACTATTAGTACTGCGATTGTCAGCAGTCTTCTGGATGGATTATGTAGCGCTGAGATGTAATATATTTGGGGCCTATAACTATTAGTACTGCGATCGTCAGCAGTCTTCTGGATGGATTATACAGCGCTGAGACGTAATATATTTGAGGCCTAAACTATTAGTACTGCGATTGTCAGCAGTCTTCTGGATGGATTATGTAGCGCTGAGATGGAATATATTTGAGGCCTATAACTATTAGCACTGCGATTGTCAGCAGTCTTCTAGATGGATTAAATAGCGCTGAGACGTAATATATTTGAGGCCTATAACTATTAGTACTGCGATTGTCAGCAGTCCTTCCTGATGAATTATTATATGTTAGTACTAAGATGTGGATCCTTTTTGTATGCTATTATAAACTGTGTAACATGCTGTATTTCGTCTATGTCGTTGTGACCGTGTTGTGGTATAAATAAACTGTTCTTTAAACGTCAACAACCGTTTCAACGCTCCATGACTCGTACGTGAGCTATCGTGGTGTGAGTGACTGTTTCCACACACCCTTCAAACATTCCAGACACGGTAACAGCACAGCAGTACACATACGGATGATTAGCCTGTGTGGCGTGATATTTGATATTTATATAGCAATCCTGGTTTCCAATCATAGTTCTCCAATTGCAATCCTGATTTTGATAACAACATTAGTTTGCGACAACAGATTTACGCTTACAACAGTGGTGATAGCAATACTATCTGATTGAAACAGACATTTATTATATGAGAGATCGACTACTCTATCGTTTGAACAACTAGCGAGGTGTTACAGTGGTGGCCAAAACTTTCGGACGTGATGCCCACGTCATCCGCGTTATATGACTCTCTTCTACGCTGTGTGGCGCATTTAAGAATCCATCATCATTATCAAACTTTACAGTGATGACATCACCAACTACGGGTGCAATAGAGGTGGTTTTCAAACTTACATGGTGTGATGCCTACTATAGAAGTCTTACCCCAAAACAGACGTTGAACATAACTAGGCGATAACATATCTGATGGAACGTGGCTTATTAATACCCATCTACAAACAGGACTATAACATATCTAACATTTCCATTGGTAAAATATGCAGAGATATCCAGTTCTGCTTTTTGAATTGAGGTTTTCAAAAGAACTGTGCCAGTATTTTGGTGGCGCGATTACAGAAGTTTACCATCATAGTATACAAGAGATGTCAAGTACCTCCTTTCATGTGGATTATCAACGAGATTGATAGACTGTGTACCCCTACAGTTACAGAGGGAGTTCAAGTTGATTTGCAGTCATTCTACACGTGAGCTTCAAGTAGATGATTGGCAGTAATACGGTTCCTGTTTACCTGTGCGGTGTCGAGCACACAGCATACTGTGTCTAGGACAAAGGACCTGAAGTGAGAGGTGTCAAGTAACAGTGACCTTATGCGGCGGGCTGTTTCCCCAGCAGACTTTGTGATACCCATTGTTTAGCATAAAGGACGGGATTTACAGATAAGTGGTTTTTGTTGTGGAAACTGTGCTGTTTTTCTTGTGTCAATAAGCCTTCCTATATTGTGTACTATTTGTTTTAATGAGTATTTCATGTTAAATATTCTGTTTTATGTTGACTTATGAAGGTAACATACCAGTTTACCTAGGGCTTCATAAGTGTTCTTTAGGATTTGGTTTGTAAGTGTCAAGTTTGTGACAATTCCGGTTTAAGGCTACAAACCTTACCGAAGTCTATGTTGCTAGTTGTCTCTTGGGACAAGTAAGTGTGTAGTTGTGACGTAACGTTTCATTGTTGTTCTCGTAGTATTTTTCTCTGTTTTTTGTTTATTGATTAATTTGTTTGTGAGCGTCTTTCTCTATTTCCTATCTTTTAGTTTTTATACACATTTTCGTTTATACACGGTGTTGTTTATTGTCTTGTTGCTATTCGCAGTTATCATTTCATGCTTTGAAAAATTTTTTGCTTCAGTTCGGCTTTATTGCTCAGTTGACTTCTGCGAACGTTATCATTTGTTCTCTAGTACCTTGTCTTTGTAACCGTTATTTCTATTATCTGTATCATATTTTAGTTGTTTATGACTTATTGTAGGACTTGAGTGCATAAGTGTTTAATGGCTATGTGACATAATATTGACATCACTCATATTGATATAAATTTATCCCTCATATTGATGTATATGGTACAAAGGTCCTATGCACAAGAACTTATGCTATTGTGATATACAGTGATTAACTGATATTTGCAATTGCTTGAAAGGATATTTAGCTTTGTGAGCTGAAAAGGTAATTGTCCGAATTACTAGGGACATAAACTTGTGGTAATTATAACTGGTGAATATATATATAGTGGACTTAGTGATTGAACCACTATAGATCCTGATATCGATTCCGATACAGATCCTGAGTATATGTGGTCTGATTTACAATACTTATTTGAAGGGGGTGATAGTTTTGAGAATTTGCAAGGTCCAGCACTGGAGGAACACATGATGAATAGATTTTTGATCCATGCGTCGACAGCCCTAAGAGAGTTTGCTGAGAATAGATTTCAGCCCATTCCTCATTTGAATATGGCTAAGGATTTAGCGAGATTGCTGGGTATGGACTTTCGTCTGTTTTTGTACAACCAGATGGATGTTAAACGTGATAACATACTGAAGAGTATGCGTACGTTGTTGCGCGACGGCATTCATAATGACCAGAAAGTGGAGTTAAACGATGAGGAGCAGATAGAAGGCATTAAACAAAGTGCGCTACAGGAAAGGGCGAAGATTTTAGAAAGTGTTGCTAAAGAGAGTAAACTACAGGCAACAGTAACTAGACTTGAAAGTGATTTATATAAATCAAACTTGGATCTCGAAAGTGGGCAAGTAGCACTACATTCGGCATTGTGCAGGGTTAAGTACTTGGAAGCTAGGCTGGAAGATAAGCAAGGCGAAACTATTAATCTCACGCGGGAACTTCAAAAAGAGAAAGAGATGAATGATAAGTTGAAGGTTGAGAGCAATGCTCGTGAGAAGACTTATATAGAAATGCTTCATAATGTGTTGGATGACAACGATATTCTCAATCGCCAACTTAAGAAGATGAATACTGTATCCCAGGAAAATATTAATGAGTTAAAGGCACAAGCTGCTCAAATCCAGGGACTTCATGCTCAGGTGGCCCGACTTCAGCCACAGATAGAAGAGGTGCAAAAGATGAGATTAAGGAAATTGGCGCGACAGAGGAGAGCAAGCAAAGAAAAAGATGAGAAGGTGAAATTAGAAGAGTTAACTATGGAGAAAGAGAAGGTAGCTAAAATTGAGAAATCACTGACGGAGGAGAGATGTAGAGTTTTGACATGTGATGACGTAATTCAGAAACAAAGTGAAGAGATTTCACTTAAAATTATTGAAATCAAGGAATTAAGGAAAAGAGTGGACGGTTTAATAGATATGGTTTTGAGCAATAAAATATTGTCTATGGTCAATATTGATAATGTTAAACAGAAAGTTGATTTTCAACACGTCATAAAAGCGTCGAGTCAGCAACAGACACTCGATGCCAACACTAATGTCAAACATGACGTGCAAAAATCCTTGCGTGGCAAATATAATTTTCCACGTACTAGTGACTATGCTGGTAATATTAATAATTCCTGGCGACAGGCCAACAGAGTTAATTCTACTGTACTTGATTCTGTAAATCACGGTAAAGACAAGGATAAATTTCATGTCAAGGTTAAAAAAACTAACCTTGTATCTGAAGTTGGAAAGCCTAATAAAAACATAATAAGGGACGAGACTAGTAGGACTGGTGCCCAAAGTAATACTCAGTATGTTAGTAGCCATAAGGATTTTATTATTCCTATTACTGATTCGGAGGTTAAGCATGTTGCCACAGTAAAGAAGAAAAACAATCTTGACAGGAGAGTTAATACAGATTTTAAACATTACCAAGGGAGCTCAGCAAATTGTAATCTGTCTTCTCCAAGAAACCAGAGACAGTTTAATAGATCTCAATATTTGGGTTCTGAAGATTTTCAAAATTATGGTAGAAATGAATACATGGAAGATTACCAATCTTACGATAATAGTTCTAGAAGACAACAAAAACAATCTGGCAGATATTTTTATCAAAAGAGAAATAATAATGGCAACTTTACTAACTTTTCTCAACAAAGGCCTAAAGTTATTGATAAACAAAGTAATTATAATAAAAATAGTGTCTCAAATACAACTGCTTGTTCTGCTTGTGGTTTTGAGAGAGTATCTCGCTGTCATGAGGGTAGAAATTTTTTTCAGCATCCAATAGCAACGACCTTGAGTTATGATCATTTTCTGCCCCATAAGCCTTCTGTGGTGTTTACACATGTCAAGGGAAGGCTTGTTGATCATGGTGAAAGGGCCACAAGTTTACACAAGCCACAGTTTAGGTAAAGGTAACGCTAATTTCGTTTTACATCGTTAAATCTTGCTGTGAATTAAAATATAATTTTTTTTTCATTTGTATATTCTCACAGCGACGGATTTGCAATAAAAGTCAATGCTCCGGTGTTACATTAGCAGAGAGTATAAGGTATGCCACCTTGTATCCATGTGGTTGACCAAGTAAAGCCGGACAACAAGTTGACTCTGAATTGTATGCGGTTATCTTTCCAAGTTTATGAGACTTTTTCAACATGGCTGGAATTATTGCCTGTTCAACTTGTTTAGGATATAGATATTATTGTATCGAATAAATATAGGATATTATATAGAATTGTATTAAGATACCATATAACTTCTATTAGATAGTGTGTAAGCTCATTTTTTATGCACTATTTTATGCACATATTTATTTTTTGTATGACGATGTTTTGATGATGCACCAATTATCTTCATACTATTCTTACACTATTGTGTTATGACGAATATTGTATGTATTATGATGGCAATGAGGTGTAAGATATCAGTTGCGATGGACTTATCTCTGTAACTTTTTGATGAAAGCAGTGGACTATGGTATTCACGCACGCTAGTCATAAGACTATGCCCATTTAGTCAATTCATGATTGACCTTTATGCTCCGTTGTGAGCTTGGAGCTACGAGATCTGATACATCAAAAATTGATGTGTTTTGGCAGCGGTGATTATGAGGATTGTTTTATATGCATGATGAGATTGCCAGCCCTATGCACAACCTCATTAGCTAGGCATGGTGCAGTAGTCGTCTTCAGAGAGTCTCTGTACTCACTAAATTTGAAATTCTTTCTTGTGTTTTGATGTCATGTTTAGTTTATGTATTAGCACATTCTAAGACATTATGTAGTAACCATTATATTGTGAAACATTGGGTTTTGATTTTTTCCAGAACATAATACCTGTGAATTTAAAATAATTTGATTCTTTTTTTATTCCTTGCCATTTAGGCATGCATCATTTTCCCAGCAGATTGTTTTGATTTTGTGTCTGCTTAAGTATAAGAATTTTTGTATGTCATACATTTTTATTAAGCTAATTACATTGTTGGTATATTAATATAAGGTAAAGCTAAAAAAATTTAAAATACCATTTTTATTTAACTTATCGTTATGAGATATTTTTGTTTTTTACTTTTTGGGAAATGTTGTTTTTAAGATTCTAAAATTTGTTCTGTGCCCTGCGCTTGACTATGCGCTAGAGGGGGTTATGATGTTTTTTTTAAACGCTTGATGGTGCGTTAGTTGGAATTTATTTATAACGGTGTTATTATTTTTTGTGAATAATGTCTATGATAGTTCATTGTTACTTATGAATAAGTTGTATAACATGGTTAAGTGTCAGATTATGCTTTAGTTGTCAATAGCTTTCTTTTGTGTTTGTTATACACACATACATTGTCTTTGTGTCCTATACTTTCTTGTCATGATCATATGTATTTATATAATACGTTGTTTGATTAAATGGTTATTACGATGTATTAATCCATCGTTCTCTACAGACATATCTTTGTTTTTCTTCTGTCTTTCCTGATTATTCTTCATTTTATTCCATTTCTTCTACTGACTTTTCGGTAGCGGTTCGTATGTTGGTTATACTTTCATGTTGCATTTATATGTCACTTGATACTATTTGTATTCTTCTTCATCCTACTATACTGATACTTGCATCATGTATATTGTTAGGTTAATTTTATGCTGAATGGACTTAAGGGGAGGTTAAACCCCCAAAATGAAAAACACAGAATTATAAGTTAATATCTATATCTGGTCATTTATACAAGCAAAATGACTGAAAAAAATACAAAACATTGAGATATATACTAAAAACTTGCAATCTATGGCGGAAAAACAGTGAAAAAAAGGCAAATTTTTGCTTTTTTGGGTATTTTGTTGCCCAAGATATCTCAAATGTGAATATAACTTGAGTTATGAAATTTGGCTGTTTCATTTGTTAACATATGATAATGATTGTATACTAAAAAAATTTTGATTGGTTTGATATCTAAGTTTTTTGGGATTTTAACATACCAATCGAAAAAAAGTTGAAATTGTTAAGGGGGGTATCTTAGCTATTTCTCAACAGTTTTGTAGTTTGTTAACATATATCCTTTATTTTAGTTTATTTTAATGAGCACTATGTGTACAGCATGTGGCCCAAAACTTACTGCTGTATCACTAATAGTTTTTGAAAAATCATGGGCAACGTGCCCACATTTGTGTGAAAAATGAGGTTTTGAGAAAATTAAGAAAAAAGGGAGGAATTACACTTTAACACAAAATTTATTCACCTCAGTATCCCCCTGCTATGTAGGAATCATATCTGGTATTTTCCTTTATTGATTCCATGTTCTGTGTCATACTTTGCAGCTTACTTTTCATTAAATTCTTCATTTCAGCAGACTGTATGCGCTTTTCGTCAGTTTCCGACAAAATACATCCTTTCTTTGGTAGACATGTACTATGTGGGGGGAAGCCATTGCTCTACCCTCAGCAGACTCGGTACATGTAGGAGAGGCTTTGCTCTCAATATTCACAAGATTAGGATACCCTTATCAGATATTAACTGACAATGGTTCACAGTTCAGAGGGAAACTGATGGAGGAAGTTTTTAGGATTTTTCAAAATATTCTCATCTGCACATTTTATCATCCACAATCAATTGGACAAGTGAAAAGATATAACGGGACTCTACTTACAAATTTATGTAAGCTCGCACAGGAGAAACCAGAATCCTGTGATTCGTTCTTAACTGCAGCTTTATTTGCGTATAAGGAGGTACCCTTACTACCACTCTACTGGAATACCTCAAGCCACGTTATTATTTCAATGACCCATCAAAGGACCCCATGGTTAATAAAAATTAGCCAGTCAAAATTATTTTTACACATGAAACTATGTTTGAAAAACTTGAATTCTGTTTGCTTCAGGAAAATGAATATGGTACCAAAAATTAAAATCCATGCATTAGAAGCAATATAGCATCACAAATATACCAATTTGTATATTTTACATATATAATTATGTAAAAATACACTTACCTGACATACTTTAAAAATTTATATAAAATCATCCACAAAGGTTTTAGTGAAAATAAACATACAGAAATGTGGGCAAATGAATCTACTTTCCAGTGCAATATGTATCTAAAATTTGATATTTTCAATGAAATTCTTCATTTTTGGGGATTAAACCTCCCCTTAACTTTGTTGAAAGCAGATTATTTCTGTAGACTTAACTGATTATTTTGTATGCTTTGGTTTCTGCTTTACTCATAATGCTGATATTTTTTGACGATATATAGTATTTGGACTTAACAGGTTGATTAATTTTACTGATTGGAGCTTTATTACCTACTCATTTTTTGGCTGAGGTAATCTTTTAAAAAAAAATGATGTTATCATTTTTTTTTTCCCCGGGTGTGGTGTAAACTGTTAGGTCCAAATCTAAGCAAGTTCATTAATCGTTATAAGTCCGGGATGAGTAAGAGATTATAGTGGTTATCCCACTTGAACAGCATTTGTCTAGCTGTTAATTTATTTAAAAATTAACGAGCGTATGGTATCAGAATCTTCGAGATTCTGAACGCTTCTCATGGCGGCCGAGTTCCGCGTGAGATGGATTTTCTAAGCTATTTTGAGCTGTGAGCGAAAGTTCTCGGAGAGTTAGCCCCACGCATGTGTGATTGGCTGGGGTGTGCTGGGAAAGAATAGTTTAGTGTCAGTGTGTTCCAGAGCGAGTGTACTGGGAAGATGTGGAGTGTTTTTCGATGTGTACCAGATTTTGGTACAGGCATGATTTCTTATGGATTATGTGTGATTATCTGCAGATAAGATGTACTTTATTTAAGGAGATGTTCCTAAGGCCTTGGAGTGTACAGGCCAGTGTTTGAGTGAGATGTAATATATTTGAGGCCTATAACTATTAGTACTGCGATTGTCAGCAGTCTTCTGGATGGATTATGTAGCGCTGAGATGTAATATATTTGAGGCCTAAACTATTAGTACTGCGATTGTCAGCAGTCTTCTGGATGGATTATGTAGCGCTGAGATGGAATATATTTGAGGCCTATAACTATTAGCACTGCGATTGTCAGCAGTCTTCTAGATGGATTAAATAGCGCTGAGACGTAATATATTTGAGGCCTATAACTATTAGTACTGCGATTGTCAGCAGTCCTTCCTGATGAATTATTATACGTTAGTACTACGATGTGGATCCTTTTTTGTATGCTATTATAAACTGTGTAACATGCTGTATTTCGTCTATGTCATTGTGACCGTGTTGTGGTATAAATAAACTGTTCTTTAAACGTCAACAACCGTTTCAACGCTCCATGACTTGTACGTGAGCTATCGTGGTGTGAGTGACTGTTTCCACACACCCTTCAAACATTCCAGACACGGTAACAGCACAGCAGTACACATACGGATGATTAGCCTGTGTGGCATGATATTTGATATTTATATAGCAATCCTGGTTTTCAATCATAGTTCTCCAATTGCAATCCTGATTTTGATAACAACATTAGTTTGCGACAACAGATTTACGCTTACAACAGTGGTGATAGCAATACTATCTGATTGAAACAGACATTTATTATATGAGAGATCGACTACTCTATCGTTTGAACAACTAGCGAGGTGTTACAACGTTATTACAAAATTCCTAGAAAACAATGAAAACATTTACACAGAACACTAAAATTAAGAAATAAAGAACATTTCATTAACATTGAAAAAATGTGAAGAAAACACTTAAAATTAAGAAGTAAAGAAAATTGCATTAAAAATGAAAACAGACATCCCAGAAAAAAGTTTATCTAACACACGTTCATTACCACTGAGGCTCATCATAGCCTTCTTGCACACACACTCGCCAACACACTTGCTCTATGTTTGGATGCCATTATTAATTACAAAATTAATCAAAAACAGCAAAAACATGGATGAAAAGATGCTCGACAACGACATGTGTAAACACATCGAAAGCCGTGAGAACAAGGAGGCAGCCTCTCCTTGCTGACCCCATATGAGATGCTGCGCAGTAGGTGTCTAAAAATTTTTTGCCTTCTGCACATGGCCGCAAATACCCGAGGTTACACTTTATCTCACGCAGATAAGCAAGTAGCAAGGATTGACTGTATGTGCTAGTTCAGACAGGAATATAATGTCTAATATAGTATTAAAACAACATTCTCACATGTACTGTAGCTGTAGGTTCTTCTCAGTCTCAATTGTACCCTGGAGTTCTTGTAGTTTAGGTTGGCTTCGTTCTATATCTTCCTGTAAACTGCAAGTGCATGAATACATTTGCACTTAACTGTTACTAAGACTAATGTTTTATGGCGGTTGCCAATTTAACTGACTTTACTAATAAAAACAAGAATGAAAGATCAATATTTGTGAAATGAGATGTCTAATACAAGTGACTATAAGGTCCAAAGACTGCTACTGTGAAATGTGATGTCTAAGATAAGTGACTATAAGATTTGAAGTCTGCTAGTGTAAAATTGGATGTCTTAGGCAAGCAACTATAAGGTCCAAAGACTGATAGTGTGAAATGGGATGTCTAAGACAAGTGACTATAAGATCTGAAGACCACTAGTGTAAAATTGGATGTTGAAGGCAAGTGACTCTAAGGTTATAAGGTCCAAAGACTGACAGTGTAAAATGGGATGTCTAAGATAAGTGACTATAAGATCCAAAGACTGACAGTGTGAAATGGGATGTCTAAGACAAGTGACTATAAGATCTGAAGACAGCTAGTGAGGAATGGGATGTCTAAGATGAGTGACTATAAGATCTGAAGACTGCTAGAGTGAAATGGTATGTTTAAGACAAATGGCTATGAAATCCAAAGAGGACTTACATCAAATGAGAATATAAGATATACTGTGGATCAAAACTTGTGAAGGCATCTATCTAAAGATGAGGGATAAGACAGTCTAAATACCTTCACTGATGAATCTTGGTCAGACAGCAGTAAGATTATATATACTGAGATAGTAAGAAGAAAAGACAACGGTTCAATGAAAGATGGACCAAGAAGGTAAAAAATACCATTAGGATGCAAACATGACAATTTACCAGACCATAATTAATGTGCCATACCAGAAACTACTGCTGTAATGAGTACTCTTTGCCTGGCTTCACAGCATAAGCAGTAGAAAGTGACTAAAGAAAATTTCTGAATAAAGCAATGTACTGCCACTTGAAATTGAAGTGACAAATCCCATACTAACAAATGGAGACAGCACAATGAATCAGCTTCAAAATCAATAACTTCAAGACAAAATAAATCAGAGAAGAAACAACACATCTTCCAAGGTAATAAAAAAAATACAATCATAACAAAAGATTAAAGTAGAGTACACAACAGAAAATAACTGTTTTCTTTGTTGCATCTGCTGTCTGTGACATGAAACATCATAAGGACAGCTTATTTTCAGATTCTGATCCAGTGTGCATACTGAGTCCTATTATTATAGCACGATTAGTTTTATATGTGTATCACTCCTTTTATCTTCGAAATGCTGTCATAGCTGATAGTGGAATTGAAGGTGAGCTCACAGATCTGCTAAATACTCCTAAAGCATGAGCTATACATAGGCTCACAGCAAAAGCCCAGCTCCTGGCCATCATGTGGCAGAACTAGTTTCTACTAACAGGAGAAAGGGTGAGTCTCTGACCAAAAAAAAAAAACTAGTTAGAAGATCAGAAGCTGTGGATGGCACCTTATCCAAGAAAAGGCAAGCTCTTATTTCAAACCACTGCTGCCTTGCAGGTAGGCTGAGGACAGCCAAAGGCTAAGGAAAGCAAATAGGAATAAAACTTCTCGCTGAAATTGGTTGTGCCTGGCTGAAATGTGCAGATATCACAGCCCAGCTGTAAACTGCAGCAAAAAATATTTTTCGTTCAATAATAAGAAGAAGACTCCTTTTAACCATGTTCTTTTAAGCCATTTGGAGCCACGGTAGTGCAGTGGTTAGTGAGGCCAACCGTGTGAGGGCAGCCCAGAAAAAAAACGTGCAGCCTGAAAGTCAAGCGTGGATGTGCAGCCTGTATTGTCTTCGGGCCTTGTATGTCGGTCATGCAACAGAACTTTTCTTGGCCGCATTGTCTTGATCAGCCATATGCGCAACCACTTAACCTCATAGAATGAACTGTATTACGAGAGATGTCAATGGTTCTCATCGAATATGATGGACAAATCATCTAGCGCAGTGGTTAGTGCACTGGCTATTTTGCTCAGTGGTCCATGGTTCGATCCCGAGTTTAGGTGGGATTTTTTAGACCATAAACGGCTCCAGGGTTGACCCAACCTCTTGAATTGGGTACCAGAGCAACTGTAGGAAGGTTAAGGCGGCCGGCATGATGCTGACCACATCACCCCTAGTGTGCTGATGGTCAAGAAATATGGGACTAACACCATATTTCCAATATGCCTCAATGGGCATGTAAGGTGATCCTTTACCTTTTTCTTTAAAGTCATTCTCTACTCCTGGTCATTTCCATATCTGTGGTTATGAACCTATGCTTTTTGTTTACCAGAATTTGTAATCAGAGCATGTTCAAACCAACATACCCTTTGTCCCCCAGACATCTCATTTCACAAGAAGTAAAGATTATACCTTGTTCTATGGTTATTATCTAGGTTTAGTAACATACAGATAACATCACATGAAAGATGCAAGCATGACACGATTTCTTTTTTTTTTTTTTTTTAAAGGAGGCTATATTCAAGAACTTCCCATGAAGTTTCGGGGGGGGGGGGGGGGGGGGGGGGTCGACCCTAAAGACACAAAAAAAGAACAGGACCCCTGCTCCTTCAGTCATGTTACAAAATGAGGTTGTGCATGAGGCTGGCAACCTCATCGTGTAAAACAAACTACTACAGAAATTATATCTGCTAGAGCATATGAATGCTTCGGTGCAGATTTTCTGCAAGTGGGCTAGCTGCACTAGCAGCTCCACGGGCAGTAAAATGGAAAATGAATGAATGAATGGATGGATGGATGAATGGATGAATATCCAAAGCTGCACTGCAAAAAATGAGTTACATGCTTAAACAACTCAATTAAAACTAGAAACATTGTACACAAATATGTATTGTTTATACTGCCATAAAGATTTTTTAAAAACTCAATTAAAACAGAAACATTATTCACGAATATGTATAGTTTATACTGCCATAAAGATAAAAAAAACTCAATTAAAACAGAAACATTGGACCCAAATTGCTGCCTTAAAGATAAATAAAAACTCATTTAAAACCAGAACAATTGTATACCAATATGTATAGTTTACACTGCCATAAAGATTTAAAAAAAAATAAAAACTCAATTAAAACCAGAAACATTGTATACATATATGTATTGTTTATATTGCCATAAAGATTTAAAAAAAAAAAAAACTCAATTAAAACTAGAAACACTGCATACAAATATGTATAGTTTATAATTCCATAAAGATTTTAAAAAGCTCAATTAAAACCAGAAACACTGCATGCAGATATGTATAGTTTATAATGAAATAAAGATAAAAGAAAACGTGCCTGATTTGGACAGCTTGCCTTTCAACAGACAGCTACTTTTTTTTCTTTTTAATGAAGAAAATATTCTCTTCAACCCCTGGTGGGCTATAATTAGGATATATAGTGTCTATAATTTTAGTACGTTCAGTTGCCACTATTTGCTTATGGCATTATCACTCCTCGTCAATTACAAGTATACCTCGGAGATATTGTGGGTTCGGTTCCAGACCACTGCAATAAAGCGAATATCGCAATAAAGCGGGTCATACCCATTTTTATTGGCTTCCCAGTGCATATAAAAGCCTAAAATCATGTTTACTCAATGTCTATTAAGTGCGCAATAGAGCTAGGTCTTAAAAAAACAGTGAATTGTAAAATTAAAAATACTTTATTGCTAAAAAAAATGCTAATCTTCATCATCTGAGCCTTCAGCAAATCGTAATCTTTTAGCTGGTGGAGAGCCAAAATCTATCAGAAGAAGAAGGCATGTTCTAATAAATAAACATGAATAATCTGAAATAAGCGCAATATCTGTGAAGCGCAATAAAGCGAGGTATGCCTGTACTGTATACTATGTGAATGGAAATTTCCAAACTGTGTGAGCTTGGGGTATGTAGATTAATATTTAATTAACTCTTAAATTTGACATTAATATGAATTACTAGATCTGTATTAGAACTTTGATCACCACTGCAAGAACATGTAAATACTTTGTGCTGGCATCCTGCAAAGGGACCAGTTACAGTGGTGCTTCCATGCTCTGTAAGAAGTGCAAAGGAAAATGATGCTTAGAACTTTACACTCTTTTTATAACTTCACTAACCATTATTTATTGATGTGCGTTCTTGTTATATGCTTTTTTGACTATATTGTGTAGTTCTCTAGGTCTGTCTTTTATCAACATCTGTTCTATAGTTACAACTGAATTGCATGCCTGTAAATAAATATGACAGCTACTTCCTTTACTTAGCTAACCTTTTTTCCAGACAGCTCATCCCGTTTCAGATGCAACACCATAAACTTGATAGCTCACTTTATTTCAGATAAACACCATACCCCTAATAGCACATCTTGTTTCAGATGAAAATCATACCCTGGATAGCTAACCTTATTTCACAAGCACATCATACCTGACTTCAGAAAGCTCATTAAAAGGATACCTTACCTCAGAGATGTTGTCATAGTCTGGTCAACCTTCTGTTGAGCAACTGCTAAAGTCTCTGTGATGAAGAAGGAAACCTGTTTAATATTTGTGAGTGTTTTGTGTGACAGGCACTGATTAAAATTGTGTGACATTAAACTGACAAAATTATAAGTAATTACTTTTAAAAAAAAAAAAAACTAGCCACACTGGTGTAAAAAAAAACAAGCAAACCACTTACCTGACAACCTTCTATGTTTTTTTCTATGAACATGTGTGCATTTTGTCAGTTACTGCAGAAAATAATGTAAAAATGTACAGGAAGACATGAGATATATATTATAAAATTGTTAGCTCTTTGCTAAAAAATGTTTGCATTTATGAGGTCTAAGATGCTGTTTGATACTGATGATAATAGTCAAGGAACACAAAAAATTATCCAGTAATTTTGGAGCTATCACTAAAACGGACGCCAGACTTGAAATTTGTGTTACAATAATTTTAAATAGCAATTTTTTTAAATGCCACACTGAAAAATTCTAGACACTACAGAAAATTAGTGCTGTGAATAAACTGAGCTTTTACGATGATGATAAGAGAAATGTGGCAAAACCTAAAAAAAAATTACATCCTTGAGCTTAGCAAACGAATAGAAATTTGAAATGAAACACTAGCTCCATTCTCTCAAAGTACCCTAGCCCCTTTCTATAAACCTCCTACATGAAACTTGTTGGCATTCAAAAGGAAAAAAATTACAAAAAAGTAATAATTACCAGACATAAGACCTTATAATCAACTCTTGCTTACACTCATTTAAATGTCAAAACACTTTGGGGGAATATCAAACCAAGATCTAGCTGTTTAGCTCTAAAGAGTGACGTTTCCAGACTTGACCACAAGTTAATTTCTGTTCCAAGCACATTTTCTCAAGATTGTTCAAGAGTAAAAAACAATTAGAAATACGTATATTTTTTGGTTTGGATTTAGTTTTGGAAGGGTATGTGATAGCGGCTGGCTGGAGGGGGTCAATGGTCACAAAATGACATTCATTACAGTTGTGACACGCTAAGATTAATCCTGAGCTCTGGCAAGATTTTTGTTTGCATGAAAATCATAAGAAAATAAGAACTTTCACCAATTATATTGTTATAATCATATAATATTATAATGTAAATCTAGTACATGTCCACATATATCTAAAAATAATTAACCATCACAAGGAAAATACACTATAAAACATATTTACTTGTACTGTAATAATAATACCCACACTGTATTAGATTACTGTATCACCAAAATCTTTTATTACACTGCAGTGCATGTACTACTTGTATTAATTATTTTTGTTAAGAAAGAGAAATGTTTTCAAAATAACATTACAAACGATTCAAAACCAGGCGCAACTTTACTATACAAATGTACTTGCACAGATGTAGCCCACTATTTAAAATAATGAGGAATCCTCTTTTGCACCAAACTGGATAGTCTCCTCCTTTTGGTTCTGCTAAGTCCCGCATTCTCTTCAACAGCAGAAGCTGTGTAGTACAGCTGTCATCTTCTTGCTCGTACCAAGCCATCGCTGATTCTAGTGCTATAAAGGCCTCTTCAGGACTTGGTCGACGTTTTGGTTTTTCTTCATAATCTACAAGTACATCATGTACTTCTGAGGAGTCTTCGTCATCGGTCACTACATGTATTTGGTTTTCTTCTTGCACAAAAGACAAAATTTCTTCGTCATTCAAAAACTGAAAACCAGAATCATTATCATCTTCTAGCCACATGTGTGCATCATCTTTGTCACAGTCCGAAAATCCGGGCATTGCTTGAAACAGTTCCACAACTTCATTTATACAATCATCATTTGTGTCCACTGCAGTAGTTTCATTTCCTCCTTTTTTCCCAAGCAATCTATTCCAAGCCTTGTTGAGATTATCTTGTGACAGGGTGGTCCAAGCATCAGCTAACATATAGCAGCAGTCTTTGAGATTAAGCTTTTTGGAAAACGCCACCACACTTTCTTCATCTTCAGCTAACAATAAACGACGCAAGACTTTCTTCTGGTACATCTTTTTAAGCTTTGCTATAACACCCTGATCCATTGGTTGAATCAGTTCTGTTACATTGGGAGGCAGAAAAATTACTTTAAAATTTGCATCAACTGCATTCAATGTATCCGTCTCTGGATGAGATGGTGCATTGTCCCGTAGAAGAATTACTTTTCCAGTTTTCTTTTCTTGTTCTCTCAACCTCTTCACATTTGGGATGAACTGATTTGTATACCAATCAAGAAATATTTCACTATTCATCCAAGCACTCTTCTGTGCTTTGTAGCACAATGGGAGACATGTCACATTCTTTAAACAACGTGGTTTTTTGGCTTTGCCGATCATTAGCACCGGTAAACGATGACTTCCACTGGCATTCGCGGCTACCAAAATATGTTACTCTCTCTATTGCACTTTTTAAACCCAGGGCAGCTGCTTCGCCGCTGAGATGCAAGTGATTTTTGAGGCAATGATTTCCAGTAATAAGCCAGTCTCATCGGCATTATACACATCATCGAGTGAATAACCTTCTTCTTCCAAAAAAGCCAAGAATGTTTCTTTAAAATTTTCAGCGGCTGTTGCATCGCTAGATAAAGATTCCCTTGAAATCTCCAGTTCTCGTATGCCACGACGAGATTTAAAGTCAGGAGGACCGTCAAGTTGATTGTTGAACTGAAGTGCCCTTTTCACATCTATAGAGAGCCAGAGATAGGTCCGATTTGCTTCTTCTTTGCAGACACCATATATACAAAGCCTCTTCCAATTTCAAATATTTCGCATTTCTCATGGTTTTACGTTTCTTCGACCCATTTTCACTCTCCAATTTCGATGCAAAAACTCATAATTTTATCCTTTTTACTTTTGATGTCAGAGACGGTAGCCCTTTCCCAACATTGAAAATCCTCGCAAGTGAAGACACAGCTTCACCTTTCCCTGGGCTCTTGATACTTTCTGTTTTCGATTTGATTGACAAAACATTGCGGTTCACTTTATACGCTGTAGGCTTATTGGAAGATGCCTCATCGCACACAGAAATACTTGTACTCCAAAATAAATTCTGCTGTAGTTTGCAGACACAAACTTATTATAAAGTTTAAATGACTGTTTAGCCAGTGTTCTGCCCAGAACGCACACCGAACACTGGAATGGAAAACCAGATAATAAACTGACTTTATGATCTAACTGGACTTCCTGTAAGTAAGCGATTCCGACATTTGCCCCATCCCATCCTCTCCAAATTGGTTTCGCCCACATTTGAAGCTTGCCGCAATGAAAAGATTTCAGAAATTTAAGTCTAACATGACTGCAGGCGATTGATTTTTTTTTTTTTTTTCTGGAAAAATGTGTTCGTATAATTGGATGTATCGGATAATTGGGGTTCTGGATAAATGGAGTTCCTACTTGTATATATAAATATCTCATCTCTCTCATCTCATCCCCAAACTGTCATGGGTCATAGGGGTGCCATGGTGGAAAGATCAGCAGACAGGTCCTCCACTGCTCGCTATTCTCTCAGCAATTGACTATACAAGATTGGAAAAACCTGTTTCTTGTCCATTCTTTGATGTTATCACCCAGGATTTTTTCTTTGCCTTCCGTCTTCTCTCCTTTACCATTCGACTGTTCCCTGGAGATCATTTTAGAAAGGGAGTCATGACGAGTTACATGGCCCAAACCAGGCAAGCTTTTGATGTTTCACTACTGACAAAAGTGGTTTCTTGGTGGCCTGCATAGGTGTTTTATTTTCTCTCTAACATAGACATGTTGTTTTTGTGCTGCTTTTATAGCAATATGCGCAAAAATTCTTCTATAACATTTTATACTCGAAAGCTGAATCCTTCGCTCCGTAATCTGCAGTGAGTGCGTCCAGCCCTCACACCCCACTCTATTACAAGAGAATAGATAATACAAGTGGAACATTGATTTGTATAATTTGATCTTCACAGGAAAACTGATGTTACTTTTCCAGATCACATTCAACCTCGTCATGGCCGCTGAGGCCATCTCAAGTCTTGTCTTGATTTCTTTATTTGATCCTCCATCACGACATCTAGTGGACCCGAGATATTTTAAAGGTGGTTCACTTCTTCTTAAACTTTTGCCCGTTTAATGTATTGTTGGATGGTCGGAACATGTTTCTTATGGCTATTCACCAATATCTTGCTTTATTTTTCTATATTAATTTTCCACCCATCAGAAAAAGGTTGAACAGTATTTATCCTGTCATAGAGGTTATGACTAGGTAAGTCTAGTGAAGCCCCTTATATCATATACATAGTTACAGCAACTATAAGATTTGGCCGCTATTTTCGGCTGTACCCGAAGTAGACAGCAAAATGGTCGACTCCAATCGGTGATTATAGTCTGACCTATATGCATTTTCGTTAGAGAGTAACTGATAATAATGTTCTAGAATAAAATTAGATGCAAATACACATGGGGTATAGTAAATGCACAATGCCTGTACTCATTTCTTTGTATTTCAACTAATCCAAAACAAAAACAAGACAACATTTACATACCTTTTATTGCAATGAGAAATCAGTCAGCTGAATTTTTTAACACTTGTACTCCAGTTGAATTTGTGAAATCTCGTATTGAGGAATTTCACTATTTATGCAACAAATAATTCCTACAGATTGCAACCACTTATTTCGAGCAAAACATACTACCTTATAAAATAATATATTCAAAAATAGATACTTCTTTAAGTCTAAAGCCAATCTCTTATGTATAGTCTTGATTATAATAATAATAATATATATTATACAAGGTGGATTGGACATAAGTCTAAGGGCCTGACCTTGAAGGAGTCAAAGGAGCGAAGATGAAACTTGGCACATTTAAAGTTCATCATATTTGCACTGAATGTGTGAAGTATGCATTTGTGTTCTTCAATGGGTTTTCCCGCTACGGTGCACGGCGCAATGTATCCTATTGACCGGATCTGCTGCTCCAAAGATTTGACAAAACAATGGAAAAGAAGGAGGCCGCAGAGCTGTGATTAAATTTTTTTAATTTCTGATGTTGTTTCAGGGAACAAAAACACCTACAGAAAGTACAAGGGAGACGGAACCGTGATGTTTCGTGATTCTTGTAAGTTCATATACTTCGGTAAAAAACTGGTGTCAACAGTTTTTAAGTGCGGCCGCTCAAATGTTGCTGATCTGCCAAGATCTGGTAGACCTATGCCTCAGAGATGCAACGATGAAAATGCAACAAAAGTGAGAAAAATAATTGAACAGGATCGAAAAAATGACAATTGTGGAGATGCTAGTAGAGTAAAAAAACTAAATGAAAGAACAGTTTATAGAATTTTACACAACTGACTGAATATGAGAAAAGCCTTTGTTGTGCACGCTGGGGTTCCGGTTCCGCGACTGTTGACACGTGTGAAAACAGAAGCAAACGAGGGTAAATTGCTGTTAACAGTTAGTTGCTCAATAAGTGTCGGTCAAAAATTTTTTGGAGACCACATCGTGACAGTGTAGATGATGACTTCGGGTACACCCATTATGACCCTGAATCCAAAATTGCCAGCATGCAATGGAAAACCACGGGCTTCCCCAACACCTGTCCAAGCCGAGAGTGCAGAAATCTGCAGGAATAAAGTGATGCTGACTTGTTTTTTTGGGACGGCAAAGGTGTCCTTTTTGAAAGATTATCTGCCTCGTTGGCAACACAGTTATTGGACCAGTTACTATGCAGATCCTTCTCACCCAAACTACGAAAGGTTGTCACCAAGAAACGAAGGAGGGATAACGCGCATCATCAAAATCTTTCTTTGCTTCAAGACAACCGCGCCGCTCTCCACATAGCATGGCTTTGTGCAGTAGCAGCCAACGATTTGAATATTGAAATTCTTCCACCATCCACCATATTCTCCCAGATTTGGCTCCATCTGACTTTTTTTCTATTCCCAAAAAAAAATGGTTTTCTTAAAAAACAGGTTATAAAGGAAATCATATTTGACAGCGTTGTAGAGGTTATACTTTAACATGTGCATGTGATACTGGTTTTTAGTTTGAAAAATAGGGTGATCTACTCCCCAAGGTCTTTTCTAAGGTCAAGCAGAGATGGCTGAAGTGTGTTCAAATTGGTTATTCCCTCATCATTTTTAATCCATTTCTCCAAACTTCAGTGTGTTTATGAAATGAACCATTTTACTACTCTCTAATTCACATCTGTCTTCGTGAGTGTATTCCACAGTCAGCTAGTAATGCCTTTTCCGCAGTTTTGGCAAGTCCTTTTAAGTTGCTTTTGTTCTTGATTGTTCTTTTCCGGCACCTGTTTCATGTAGATCATATATTCAGGGCCACTAACCAGACCTCTTGTGCCTTATTCTACAGCTATGACCTTTTGTTTGTTGAACAACCATCATGTCTCAGTTCCACGACCAGATCATATATATTTGACCATTTTGAAAGCATGCTGGTTAATCTAATCCAGATTTAATTGGCTGTAGCTCAGGTGAGTATTATAAGTGTGGAGGATTGGGATGTGCAGCACTATATTGGTCCAACTTTGAAAAGTTTCTTACGGACTTGACAGGTGGCCCCTTGTCCAAGCATGGTCCTAAGACTGCCATTTTTCCGCATTAAGAATAGTTTGTAAAGCTAAAATTTTTTGGTTTTGGTGTGTTATCTGTACCTTGCTTTCAGGAAGTAGTTCTATTAGTAAACATTTGGGGCGCTGGCGGGATATGTAGGTGACAGTAGACTGGAAACCCTATGTTGGCTGGAAAGGCGGCATTTCACTTCTTCATGTTGAAATCTTTTGTTTTTATGTTTTAGTACGGTTCAATGGTTTTGTTGGATGTTATTTTTTGAACAAAAGCTCAATAACAGGGTTTGGATTAGGTTAAGGTCTAGCTGTGTTCAAACAAAGCTTCAAAAAAGGGGTGGGGTTAGGTTAAGGCTAGCCTGTAGCACAAATGTGGATTAGCTACTGGGCAACATGGTAGACAGTCTACTGTAATCCTACTTCTCTCCATCCCCTGGTTTTACTGTTTACCTATTCAAACTTGCCCAAGCCTGTTGTAAAATAGCCAGTTCATTTAAGTGCGTAATGTGTGTGTCAAATCTATCATTGATTGTCCTAGTGACACCTTTCGTGCCTGAGAGAGTACAGTGTTCCATTGTCTGCTTCTATTAGCATGGGGGGGGGGGGGGCATGAGATCCCGGTTCCCCTTTCACCAAAATCATACATCGATCTGATAATTAAAACTGATTCCGACAGGTGTCTATATTCCTGTCAAGGATCTCTGATAACTTCTCATGTATTCCTTTGGTCTTGTTTTTTAGTAAAATATTAAGGCGCTCATGACTTAAGCAAAACTTGATAGAAAAAAAGATAGCAGATGACATGCAACTGAGCACAAACAAGGTGTCAATAACCAGAAAGTACAGAAGAATATCAAGGATTAATCTTGGAGATAGGTAAATCAGTTGAAATGAAGGACAGAAAGGGATGGGTTCTTCGATGCCATAAAAAAAAAAGTCGCCCATGTCATTATAGTTATGTTTAGGATTGCCAGTGGGGACTTAAAAGGGGGGGGGTGGGGGGGGGGGGGGGGGGACGGAGCATTGCCTGGTGACAGCCAAAAAGTTGATTTGCCCAATGGAGGGAATATAGTAATAGTATTGTACAGTTTAAATATATCACATATGTGTTTTATTTATGGAGGTGCCAAAGGAAGAATCGCCCTGGGTGCCAAATTCTTTAAGTCCGCCCTGAGGGATTTAAAACTTACTATGCTCTCCTCTGATATTATTATGGGCCTTAGAAGCGGCATGAACATACACTTCATGATATCTCCTAACAATTGAACGGTTCAAGTCGGAAGTTGACAGTAAACGAGGCAGAGCCAGTATTTACAAACAAGACTAACACATGCTCTTACACTGCAACGTTGGACTTTGTATGCGCATGTATTAATGTACGTATGGGTGATTAATTTCTAAAACGGCTACTCAGTGTTTGACAGGCGTTAGTAATTTGACAATGCTCAAGACTACAATGGATCGTGTAAATATGGAATAGGCCAGTTCTGGCAACATGGCGGTCTTTGTTAATGTCCTCGTCATTTGTAAGAAAATTTAGGACGAAGGAATGATATGTTTTTTTCTGATCATGCAAAAAAAGGTTATTTCCTATCTTTCGTACTTTTTTCCACTGTAGACATATGTATAATGTAATATAACAACTAGTTTCACTAGCTTTTCCCCTCAAAACAAAGTGTAATTATGATGGTAACCGTTCTAACGTATTAATGCCATTATTTTGGCATTTTACAATGTTATAGTTGTTTAACCCAACTCAAATAGTACTCTACTTTATATCTGTGCATCTTGTTCCTAGTTCCCATAAACGAATGAACAATCCTTTGATCATTGTGGCATACTAATTATTGGTGTATCGAGAAAAGAAATTTTACCACTTCATGCCCATGATTCTGTGAATTGATTCGGCATAGGCGTGACTTACTATTATCCAATAAATGTTGGCCATCACGTTTGCAAATTATAAGTGTTGAAGATAAGATTTTAATCCCTCTGCATCGAAATATCAGTAGACAATTGTTTATCATTGACATTTAATGCGCTACCAAACTGGAACCATTCCATGTATTGATCTAATTATTTCACCTTGGTATACATCGCTTTAGGCGGTTCATAAATTCCAGTTTATGGAACGATTGACTCCTCATAATGTGCATTGTAAATAACGGTGTAAGGACAGCTTTAAAGATAATTAAACTTCATCCTAAATCAGATCAGAGTTCTGAGAAATTTGACAAATCAATGCTCCTTGGAATGAAGTGTGCAAAAGTCCCGTCATTCTATTCCAATAGTTCTCTTCGCACTTGTAAACACATGGTTTCACTTTTCTATCCCAAGATTAATCCCTCGGCTATATATTATGGCGGGCTTTTTATAAGAGCTTGTCTAACATCTTTTAATGTTGAGTGGATACGTTTCAATTTTCTGTTGCTACCTGTTCCTTAATTTTTAGCCCATCAACTAATTTCTATTGGTTTAAGTTGGAGAATGGTAAGGAGTTTTAATCTTTAAACATCTGTGGACCTATGTTCCATGGATTGCCTTTGTCTATGTGAAATATCTTTGGTATGCTATAATGGTCTTTTTTTACAATTCCAAGTAATTCTCAGGTTCATGGACATCCCCTTCAGTGAATGGAAGTTGTTTATGTCCAGCCCAAATTTTATTACTTTTTCTTTAATCTTACTTGGCTGAATTAGAAACTTTATCTTCTATTGCCTTTCAACGTTGTGATTTATGAAGCATTTGTGTTCCATTATCAAACACCTCGGTCTTATCCAAGGAAGGGAAGTACATGATTCACATCCAACTTGCATTAAATATCTTGCCCATTCATCTCTCAGCATGGTATATCCCTATTACACTGTATGAGATTTTGAAACAAATTTGGAGTTCAGTATTGTTTTAGATTTCCCTGGATATCTAAATTCCTATGTCAATTATTGATCGTTGATTAAATTTGCGGCTGGACATGGGTACTATTCTCTTAGTTTGTTCCATCAATATTGCCTTCATCGTACATTACCTGTGGTGGCATTTTACCAACTTTCTGATTTAATATACACAAAATCATAACAATCGCTATGTATTTCGCTGACCTGTTTAATTCTATTGGCTTCTCGATGCTACTATATGAGTCTTTCAAAATGATCATGTTTTCTCACACTCCACAATATTTGTGGTTAAAAGTGAATCCCAAACTATATAAGTCCTCCATATCCCGTAGATTTGAAATATCAAGTAACCATTTTTCTTTCTGAACCAAATTTGTCAATTTCCTATTAAATTCACTGCTGCCTCATTTTTAGTTGAACATCCTAGATGCAAATTTCCCTTGCGGATATTCTCTTCAAAATTATCAGCTACTCCTTTAGCCTTAATTTATTCGTGTGAGGATAAAACACTGAATTAGACATTTCAGATGTCGCTATCCGAACGGTCTGCCCTGATACGTTTGCCTTACTGCATAAAGCCGTGGATCTCCATGCAGCAACATTCTGAAAATTCGTTCACATATATCATACATTAAAAGCTCCCACATGTTAAAGCTAAGACGTATTTAAGAAATCCACAGAATGAAGAATCCAGTAAAGTGAAATGCTGTCCAATGACAGTACCAAGTTGCTGCCAAGACTCTATAACTTCAGAATAGCAGATTTTCTACAATTTCACGTTGCTAATTCAAAACAATACTGCTCAATCACGCTTATCTCCAAGAAATCTTGTCACTGCATTTCTAAGACTTAATGCTAGCCATATGCTGATACTGCAAACATGATTCCATGACCCCGCATCGCCTATTACTAGCATTAATAACACTAGTTATGCATAAACGAAAGGACAGATGGCATCATGATAGAAGAGAGGGAGGTCTTGCTCGAAAGCTTCGGAAAGCATGAACCCTAATCAAAATACTCCCTCTACTTATTTTATGCTTCATCTCGCAGTTCTATCTAGGCCCCAAGCACTAACTTTGTTTCAAAATGACAGTTGTCATTTAAAGCGCTACCATACGTGAGGTAGGGTTTCCTCCTACTCCATTGCCTACTGACAAAGTTCTTATCATGAAGATCTGACCTTTCTAATAGTTGCCGGGTCTGACAATCCTATACATTAGTATGACTGAGTCATAAAGGTCGAGCGAAAGTTCTGCGGTTCTCAAATCGATAAAACCTAAAACTCTGACGATATCTAGACTGCAAATGCATATTCTTGAACTGTCTATTGGTCCACGTCTTGCCATAAAATTTAATCGTCACTTTATCGCGTTCTTACCGGACTATGTGACAAGCCACTCACGAAAAAGAGAATCAAGCAACTAGGTACTCTATCGATGTAATTCCACTCTCGTAAGTCCAACGCACAAGATGCAAACTCGACTCACCGTCTGTATTAAGTCACCAACCAATATCGCACTTTTGGCATGTTTTGGATCGTAGCTATTATACGGGAACTACTCTAAATGCTGCTACTATTGTTCTTCACATAAGTATTCTGATTGGATATGAACTAAATCGTAAGACTCAACACTGGAATGTAGATCGGGTCAACACACATACTAACCCATTATTCCAACAAAACCGCTGACTTCAAGGAGTACTTTTCTCGAAAAGCTGTGGAGAATGAATCGAATGATAAAGCCGTCCTCCACTCTTTCCGAAATTATGCTATACATGATTAGTGCGAGAGGCTTAGCCATAAACAGACTCAGAAACAGGTGCGTTGTGGCACGCCAGAAAGGTCACCCTCTTCGAAATAGAATGTAATAAGCGACATTACTAGATGGGAATTTCTATAACACAGAAATTCATCGCCAGTCATCGTATCTGGCATCGAATTCCACTGTGCAATCTAGGAACCCTCAAACTTGATCTCCTCAATCTTGTTTTCACCTTCGGTAAAATTCAGAACCTCCTTACACAACGAATTCATTCATGTCTGTAGTTGTGCTGTGGTTCAGTGGAAACATGTGGCAAGGCCTTATTGATAGTATGCTCCGATGACTCAAAAGACTCTGTGTCGCTAGAAAGGTTCGAGGTTCATGGGAACCACCACCAACAAGTACACTGACACATATCTTCATCAGTGGTAGTAGAAAAACTAATGTGGAATTGCTGAGCGTAGTATCTATTAGGTGAGGAGTTATTCTGGTGTTAAGTGTTCAGATGAAGATAGCATTGTGGTACTGGACGTGCTATTGCACTCAGGGATGTTTGTCAATATATAAATGTGTGTTCCGTAATGGAAATAAAACTCAGTAGCAATATGAGTCTCTGAAAACTAGAAGCCAATCAACTTTTGTTTCAGGGACCTTATGTCATAGGTTCGTTTCACAGCAACACCTGGCCAAAATTAGTTAAGATCCAGAGGCTATTTTCATTCTGTACATTTTTGGTTTTGACTAGTTGTTATCTGTGCAGGTGTCTTTTGAACACAGGAAGCAAATCGTAGCAGAGAGAGTATTATTCTAGAAGCCGCATCATGAAACGCTAAGCTTCCACCTGGCCAGAGTTCTCGAACCTTATGTAGCGCTCAAAAGTCGACATTTGCTGCTTGGTACTCAGAGGGCCTCTTACTTGTTCAATGACCAGTACTGCGACTTATGTCAATATACCTTCAAGATAATCAAAAACTTTACCGTGGTCGCGCACTGAGGATCTCCAGAGCGTCTAAGGGGGGGGGGGGCGGGGGGGGGGGGGGGGGGGGCTGGGGGGGGGGGTACCTGGCATTTGACATACTAGCACAAATTACACAGCATAGAATAATAACAATAAACACTCTCTGTCAATACCAAAAGTATTTCTATTATAAAACTGTGTGCATCCGAGCGTAATTACTATTTTGCTTCTCATTGCAACTATATGAGTTCCTGTGTTAGTTGGGGGATTGACTCAGGATATTATTATATGACAGTAAATTCTACCACTTATACCCTATATCTCTAAAAGCTGGTTAATCCTCAAACTCAGTTAATATAGTCCTCCCATAGTCTAGTCAGAATTTGTGTGTATAATGTATCAAGTGTCCTGTAAATTCTTGTGGAATAAACTTAACTCCTAACTGTTTCAATGGTTCTCCTCATAAAGTCATGCACTCATCATTAGTGATACGACAAATTGCAACAATAGTCGAGCTCTAGCGTATATTGCATAATAATTCTGTCCAAAAGTATCCACCATCTCTTATGCCTAAGTAAGCTTCAGGTGTAATACAACACTCTGAATTACGACACTTATTCTGCATGTTTCAGCCTAGTCTCAGTCGGTGCAATGGGTCCCGTAAAATGGCTTATAACATCCCACTTTAGCACAGCGTGAATAGACCTCTTTAGTGGGTTTGAAACATAGAAATTATATTAGTTTTCCTTCCCTCGAGTAGCTTTCATTGCCAGAAATACTTCAAAAATCCGATTTGTGATTTGCTCGTAATGTCATAAAAAATGTACTCGCAGACTCATTTTTTCCTTCTTAACCCACACAATAATTTTTGTAGACACACCTGCTGTTTGACAATGAGTGCGTTGCACGGATATAAAATGTTTTATGTTCAAGAAGTGCGATTTCACGCAATTTCACTCAAAAATCATGCCAATTGCTTGATAAACCAAAAATGTGCAAATGAGGTCGTATAATTTACTGTAGACATTTCAATATGTGTGCGTGTGATGTGTGTTGGCAAGTAGGATTTTATATTATATCGCAAAGAAACGAAAATTGAAACCAATGGCCGCATTTTAATGAAAAATTTAATTCATAGGGTCTATACCATTTCAAATTCACACACAAAATGTCACTTATATGCGTTATATATTCGCTGAGATATAGCATTTTGAAGTTGGGCAAAGCTAGTGAAACGTGCTATAGGTGTTGTTTCGTAGCGCTTAGGGTTAGGATTAGAATTAGTGTTAGGCCTAGTGTTAACCATGATACTAACCCTAATCCTAACCCTAACTGCTACGAAACAACACCTAACTACAAATATTCACTGCGGACCAAAAAGGTACGAAAGATAGGACATTACCCAAAAAAAAATACGTTATTCGAAATTGAAAATGTTTCCGAATGTGCACACATTATTTTCATGTCATGTCCGTGAAATAACGGGGAGGACACAGATAAGATATTACCATTTTGAAGTTCTTTTAGACTGAAGAACAAGTTTTCCATGCGTACGTTCGATCCTTGCGACATTTTCACAAACTGAACAATTCTTTTTTTTTTCAGATTTAACGCAGCACAGCAATCTGAAGTAAATCAACAGCGCCTGTCGAACAATATCTATCACCTGCATCAATTTAATTTTCACAGCAGACGCCAAACAGGAAGTATTAG